>CAICTM010000117.1:81118-114678 GCA_903772945.1 Seminavis robusta | reverse complement strand
GAACAGAACATCGCGCTGATGCGTTGTCGAGACTTACAATCTCCAACAACGACGGTTCTTCAGAAAAAATGGACGCCAGCGAGATCGCTGAGTCATGGCTGCAGACGAAGAGGACTTCCTCTAGCGAGTTCCCTCTCTCGTTCCCCGAGATCGAACATCGTCAGAAAGACGACAACGATATCAAGAAACTCCTTAGGGACAAGCCAAACGACTACAAGAAGCAATCTTCCCCAGAGGGGATAAGTCTTACGACTTAGTAGTTAAGGACGATAAGATCGTCGTACCTAAGACTATGCAGAAAAGCTAGTCGAATGGTACCATGGTGTGCTGATGCATCCTGGCGAGACTCGCAAGAACTAACCATCAGCCAAACTACACCTGGAAAGGACTGCCAAGACTGTGCAGGCCGTATGTCAGCGTTGCCAAAGCTGACAGATGAACAAACCCAAGACGCGTAAGCTGGGATTGATGCCTCCAAAGACTTGCGAGGAGATCCCTTGGGAAAGACTATGTATTGACCTGATAGGTCCCTACAACGTCGGGGATCCTAGAAAAAAGAATTCCTGTACACTTCATTGCTTGACAATGATTGATCCCGTAACCGGATGGTTCGAGATTGCAGAGATCTGCCCAAGGCAGCAGACGAAGTAGCCATCATCTAGAACAAACGTGGCTTACTCGGTATCCATGGCCTGCTGAGGTTATCATGGATAGAGGACGTGAGTTCCGCGCAGAGGTCGAGAAGACTCTCCGATGAATATGGACTTCGTCGCAAGTTCATCACCACGCGCAACCCTCAAGCCAACTCCATGGTCGAGCGTGCTCATCAGACCATACGCAACTTGATCGCTGTTCAAAACATCAAGTGCCAAGACGACCTCATGAACGGATCCTGGGATGGAGTCCTCACGGCGGTTCGCTTCGCAATGAACGCCACGATTCATACACCTTGCGTGCAACGCCTGCACAGCTCGTGTTCAACCGTGACGATTCACAACGTCCGTTTCGAAGCAAACTGGAAGTACATCAAGGAATGTCGCCAACGACTCATCCAACAGAACAACGATAGGGAGAACGTGACGCGTGTCCCTCATCAATACAATGTCAACGATACCGTGATGATTCAACAGTATCAGCACCGCAAGTACGGTCAGCCAAAGTACAAAGGTCCTTACACTATAGACCGAGTCAATGACAATGGCACTGTACGGCTCCAACATACTACCGCCAATGGCGGCACAGTCTACCAGACTTGGAACATAAGGTATATACACCCATACAAGCCTGACCCCCTTGTAGGATTGCCATCGTGCGACGCACATGTCTACATCCAATCTCATGAGAGTGCCCCGCACTTTAAATCATATGTTCTCCTTGTCCGACTGATGTCGTGCCTTCTGTGACCCTTGTCAGGGGGCGAATGCAATACACGGCTCTTAGCCTTATTCGCGACTCGATCCTAGATAGGGTTTGAGTTCGACTCATGACTGAGTCTCTCGTGAATAGTCATTGAGACAGGGTTCTCATGACCGCTAGTCATACTAGGTCGATGGTGAAACATCGCCCTAGATATTAGCTGGCGTGGAGAGATTCCACGCTACTAGATAAATGCTAGACGAATCTTCACGCGTTCCGTTTTTGGATCGTGGAACGAGTAGGATACTACCACAACCTACTCTATCACACTATACAGTCTCCCGCGGGAGTCAGATCTACGATCCCTTGATTGTGATCCCTCTCGTTGATTAGTTTTCATAGCTTTCTAATCCTCTCATAACTTTCATTCTCTCAAACTCAAAAACACTCGAAAGATCTTTACACTAGCTTTTAGCGTAGTGCACAGCCAATGCGAGACGCAAGTGGGATGCAAGATACCCTGAAGTGGAAGCTTCTTTGCCGCATAGGTTGCATAGCACGTGCTTGAGTTTGGTTGCTTCGTCGGACATCTTGATGGAGATGTGGCAGTGCGTAACTGCGACTAGTTAATCTGCTAACGTGAGGAAATACTACTTGAATAGAGGGATCTCGTAGAGGTAGCTACCACCCAACGATATCAACTGCGCTATTCAAGACGAGTGCAAGGTAAACAGCAAAGTTCACTTCTTAGTAATTCATAATCTTGTGTTGTGAGCTTTGCTTGATGCGATCAGTAAAGCTAGCTTGTAGCGTGTTAGATCAATGCATCGTGGTAGTTGATCTTGATTCATACGGAAGTCAACGTGGGATCTACGTGAAACGGTTCGCTGGCAGGATGCTTTACTCCTGTTGAATACTCCAGTTTGCCATTTCTTTTGGTTTCATTGAGAACGTGTTCTTGCCAGCGTTCTCTGTTCCATCGTGTTGACTCATGAAGCATGACCCAATCTATTCACGGATACCGACGCATTGAAAGAGTGTGGTAATGTAATTGGGGAGTGGAATAAATTGACCAGAAGATGTAAAAACATAAAAACAAATGCTACGGCCTCATTCCCCTTGTTGTTCTGCATGGGGCTGTAACATTTGTTTGGCGATTTTGTCACTTTCCTGTGGAGAACAAGCACTCCCCAATTCTCAACACGGTGGAAATGAGGATTTTTCATTTTGAAACCTGCACCAATTTCATTCGTGTATACCCATTCTTTCAGTCATTCCCTTTAAGTCATTCAGTCATTGCGTTAAATCTTCCCCTTAAGCTGCCAAAAACCTTCACTTGTGGGTATATGGTCCGAATTATCTGTTAATGCTCTACTTTCAAATGGCAACTATAGGTTTAACACTCATCTCAAACAGATAACAGAAAGAAATAATGGCTAGGTCAACTTTGAATTTCTCATTACCAGTACCTTTCAATGAGTCGGTACTCTGAGTCGTGGGAGGAACTGTAACGCTTTCAATTTGAAGAAGAGCTTCATCATCCTGCAGAGTTTGCACGGCGAGAATCTTGGTGGGTGAGCGGTACCATGGCTTCGTCCTCCTCTTCGAGAGTAGTCTGGTCTTGGAGTTGGAGGCTGGAGGTGACTGCAATGGAGAAGAAATCAGATCCCACTCGGCCGAGGCGTCGTACTCTGTCAGGTGGCCTCGGAGGCTTTCCATAGCTAGCTTCTTCTTTTCACCGGCCCTATCTTGATCCCATTCCTGTCTCAACGTGTTTTGAAAGAAGGCCCCCCATGGCTGGTTGTCCACGACTGCAGTCTTTCTCGATCTTCTCGAAGAGAGCTACGACAAGCTCTTGACCAGATCAGTGATGACAAACCAAAGAGGAGCCCTGGCCCAAACAAGGCCAGCATTTCGCCAACGGATGCCGCTCATTCCATAACCAGATCCAATGACCCAGTGAACATTAGAAGTTTTTGAATGTGAGGGAGGCATGCCCAGCCTACATTGTTTCAAGTTTTAGCTAGGTAGGGGCAAGAAACACCTAGCTAGTTAGTAGGTGCCACGGCCAGACCACTCTTAACCCCCGCCACTAGTTCAGAAACAGTTGCGTCCAGAATATTATGTACCGGAAATGCGGGAAAAGCCTGCAGAGCCACAATACTAGTCAGCACCGCTACCATAGATACTGTACCATACCGTACTATGCCGTACAGCGCCAGATGTATTTGTCATGCTGCTCTGCTCACTCGATCGATTGCTCGACTTGCGTTTGTGCACCTTCCTGTGCAACCAATCCTCCCCATAGTCCCATCTAACACATAGAGGACCAGTGGCATAGGTTAGACTTTAAGTAGTATAGTTTATGCCCCCCATGGAGCAGCATTGCCAAATCCTTATGGGAGGGGTACCCCTCCCCTTCCTATGGTGCGCAAGCAGCATCAAGTTTGGGACCAAAGGTAGGGTACCCTCCCCTAAATCTTGCAGAGCCTACAAATCTATGTGTCCTTACCATGGAATTAAATCTAAGCTCAGCGTCTGTTGGCAACCGTAGTTGGTGCTGGAATCTGGGTGCATGGTGCAGTCAATTATGATGATTGTGCTGATTCATGAGCTTTATACTTTGACCAGGCAGGAAATTTCACTGAAGAGGGTGCAACCTACAAGCAAATTGAAATGGATGATGTCATCAGGCTGTGGATGGGTAAGGCTGTACAGTGGATGTTTGAACATGCTATGAAGATGTGTGTATAAAAGCTACCTGTCTCCTTTCCGGTACACAGTCTACGTATAAAAGCTACCCCTCCCCTTTCTGGTACATAGTTTACGTGAGTGTACATATGGCATGCATCAAAGTCAAAAAGGGCAAGGAGGGGGTACCTACCCCTTATCCTGCAGAGAAAAAAACGGTCCTCGCATAGTCTCGTCACGACGCCACGACCTTCGACCTTGTCACGGATCGTGGATCGATGCACAATGAGCTACCACCATTCTCTGTGTGATGCCAATGGTGGTTGCACTTGCACTCTTCCGCTAATCTTGCCCCCTTACTCCCTCTCGACTTCCCCTCTCCTTCCTCCTTTTGCTCAATGCTTTCCCCTTGCCCCCATTTTGCCCTGCTCCCGGCCTCCCCGCTCCCAGCACTACCGGTACCTGATACCCACGACCGATACCACTGCTCTAGCTTGGCCCCCCTCGCTCCTTAAGGAGGTACCACCCGCTTTTAGTCACGAGTCGGGATTCACAGCATTTTACTCGAGAAAATCGCGACAATAACAACATCGTTTTTCCTCTTTGGGACTGGCTGTTGTGCTTGTTGTACTCATATTTGACAGTACCTACCATTCAGTTAAATCTTCGAAACATAGTTGTTAAGAAGGAGGGACTTGGCTGGACAGTTGCAGGGGCTCCGGTCGATAGGTCTCAGTAGCAGCAGACTTAGCGGTCGATTTTCGACCGATTTCAGAGTTAACACTGAACTAAACAGTCTAAGCCCCAGGGACTCTCCAACTCGACGGGATACTCTTGTTTGTTATATTATAAGTACTCTTTGTATTGGTCAAAGCCTTAACAGAGGTCTTTATTCTACTCAACTGATCAGTCCAATTCAGCGATTTTTTGTTGTTGTTGTCGCGATTTTACTTGTTAATCCCAACTCATGACTAAAAGCGGGTGGTACCTCCTTAATTAACGTATCAACTTTTGTAAAAATTAGTTTTTTTTGTGCATGGCGGCCTTGGCACCTCGACGCCTGCGCTTCCACCTTACCTGGTACCGACCTTTACTATCTACCGACGTTGTCTGTGTTTCATTCTTACTTTTATCTCAATGACAGCAGCTACTAGCGCCTTCACCAAGCACAAGAGCAACAGTAATCAAAATGTAAGCTTTGGGGAGATTAGTATTCGGGAATATATCATGAATTTGGGTGACAATCCAAGCGTTTCGATTGGTCCTCCCGTGGGCCTCAGTTGGGAGTACAAAGAATCGGGCACTCATACAGTGGATGACTTTGAAAAGGAGCGTCAGGGAAAGCGAAGAAAGGTGGGCTCTCACAAGCTCAAACTGAACTACTATCAAAGAATGGAAATCATTCAAGCCACAGGAGTGGAAGAAGCCGACATTAAGGATGCCGAGAGACAAGTATTCTGGGATCAATCCTGTCGAACCTTCTCCAAGTACCTGTGCTACCCCCACGTATTTGCTGGGGATGTACGTGCTCAGACTGGGAGATGGAGAAACAAGATGTTGCTGAATAAGCTCCAGAAGGAATCAAATGCCAATGAAAACAGCTCTTGATAAATTCCATTTTTTTCAATCAAACGCCACAGCCAGCCAGGAGAGAAGAAATGCAAAGAACAATATCCGGCATGGATTGGTCTCCTATCTTACGTGTACGTTTGTATCGCTGCTACTCCATAGTTTTGAAAGATTGGTCGAGTCTTCTGATAGAATCATGAGCGCTCTCTACCCACAAAAACCGTGTTGCCTGTTTCTGGAAGTGGCCTTTTGTGCTGGTGTCATGCTTTGATATTTCTCTAGGTTTGAATCACTCAATCGAATCTGATAATCTGGTTTCTCAATACTCACTCTCACTCAGAGAAATCACAGATTATGCACTCCCGAAAGAGAATCGCATGCTTGTGTTGTCCCATAGAGTAAGATGAAACTTGACGAATGCATCCATTGGTGGTTTTGGGCACGTGCCATGCTGTACGGTACCGGTTTGGATTCTGATGCTCTCCTTGATCCAATGGTCAATGGTTGCAGATGGTATTTCTCTGCAGATGGGAGGATGCTCATCATCAATATTCCAGGCTATGAAGTGAAAATAGCAGGGGGGCGCATCGACACCCCTGGAGAAGACAACCTGCACTGCCTTCGAGCAGCTTGCTGCTACGGGTGGGTTATTCTATTGAGCTACAAGCAATGACATAAATTCTTCATCATTGCCAAACACGTCTAAAATGCTACCCTACCGCGCTGCTTCCCTCTCTTCTCCGTTGTCCCTGTTCCTTGATTGACGGAGCTGATCCACCTTCTTTCGTGCACCCCATTTGCTGTAACACTCAATAGCTCGTGCAATGTGAAGCTTGGATTCTTCCGCATCGCCAAGCTCCGTCAGAAATTCTGCATACCGCTCATGGGTCAGGCCCGCATACTGGTGAAACTCGCCTTTCTGGCATATCGATATTGCATCTTCAAAAGCAGCACGAGTCTTGCGTTTCTTTCCAGCCATGGCAAGGCGCTCAGCTTCCATTAGCCTCGTTGGACCGGCCACGTTGACACACCCCTTGCTGACCAAATCCTTCATCTGCTTGAGGAGTCGATGCGCAGGCTTCTTGTACTTTGATGCTTCTTTTGTTTTGTGGCTCTTTCGTAACATGACCCACAGCAAAATACCACGAATCAGTGGCTCCATGCCATACATCATCCCAGCAATCATTTTCTCGCACATATCACCAGCCTCAAGTGCATTCTTGCTGCCCTCCTCCCATTCGCCAAAAAAGACGCAAAGGTACCGTTTCCACATGGCCCCCACCATCGTAAACGGCATGTTGCAAAATGGTTCCGTTTTCTCGTCCATTGCTTTTCCAGCCAAGACAATATTATTATCTGACCCTCCCATCAAATTCAGAGCTGCCTGGTAGTCACCGAAAAGATACAGTGCTGAGCTGGACGTTCTGAACCAAGAACGAGGCAGGGCCAAACACAATGTACGTTCACTTACCTGCCACACGATGGCAATCTGGTTCGCATCAAAAAACAGTTCCATTTTGCGCTGCTGCGGAATACCAGTTCTGCAATAAGTTTCCAACTGGGCCAAGGGCATGCCGCCATAGAACATGGAAAAGGATGTCCACAATCTCGCAACACTGGCACCCTCAATGTTTCCCGACGCCAGGCCTGATTCGTGAGCACGAGCGTGATATGGCAAGCACGTCCTCAGGGGTTTCACCCAACCAAGAACAAAAGCATTGGCGGTGTTTAGGGCTCGAGGCTCCTTGAATTTTCTCTTGATGCGGTTTGTAATCTGAATGGCAAGTTCTGCAAGTTCAACACTTGTACTAAAGTCCCCGTACACGTGCATGAGTAGATTGGCAAACGAGGCAATCGCTCCTGCAGATCCATCGGTAAGCCCATTTTTGCTCATCCAGCGCAATGCCTCACAACAAACCAGAACATACAAGGGGATGTTGTTGCACTGGGAAGGAAGGAGGACACAATGCGGGAAAAGAGACATGTGAGAGATATGCTCCCATTATGATAGCAGCAACACAATCTCCTGCTGCAAAACTAAATACCTGGTATGCAAACGATCCCGCGGTTGTGAGAATATCGAACCATTCAATCAAAACTGGATCGGACACATGAGGCATGTCATTAATCGACTCCTCGGTTGGAATGTAGCGCAGTCGGACTTGTTTCAGTGTACTCCATGCAGTCATCCGTTGCATATGTTTCCCCTTGGGAAACTTGAGTCCCATCTTCTCCAGCACACAAAACGCAATGCGAAACGCGTCCTCTTTTTTGTCCATCCCTTGCCCATTCAACATATCGAGCTTTACTTTGTACGCAGGAAGAAAGTCAATGATACTCCTTGGTTTGTGCTTCAAGATTTCCTCGCAATACGTCGACGCGAGTTCGACATTTCCGACTCCGTACGCGGCTTCTGCTCCAATCGTATACAGCGACAAGATGCACTCGTATTGTGTGTCCCAGATCGAAGCATTGTTGTCCTTTTCACTGCTGCCACTACTACATGTCGCCAACATGTTTTCAATCCCATGCTGACAATAGTCAATCGATGCGTCAAAGGACATGAGCTCCAGAGAGAGTTGGGCGACTCGATGATTGAGTTCGGCCAGTTGTAGTCGTTGTTGCGTGAGTTCTTCCTGCGACAAGTCGTTGGTGGCAGCGGTAGCCGCAATGTCGACCGCATTCAAATGCTGCGCAGCAGCAAAGTACATCCAATCTTCTCCATGAGGTGAATTGGATCGAGCAAACAGTGCCTCGCCAATCTTGGCCATGACACACTCCTCGTTGTGCTTGTTGTCGTGACACATGTCATTCATGAACCTCCGTGCGGCCTCTTCAATGCGATCGTGTGCAAAGGAGAATTCCATCCCAGTGTTATTTGTGGAGGATGATTGCGACGACGACTGCAGCAACAATCCCTCCATGACGGCTTGATCCAATAGATGGATCAACTCGGCCTTTTTGGTTTCCACCAGATAATTGTCCTCTTCCTCCTCAATGGTAGCAGGCGTAGCAATTTTGTCCGTGGTGGTAATGGCTTCTGGCAATGCGACGAGAATGATTTCGAGCAACGTTTCGACATCAAAGGTTCCCCCGGATCGCGTCGTACACGCCGCCACGACGAGTACTTGTTGTATTTCGCGAGGTACATGGGCAATTTTGCTCTTTACCATTTCGACAATATCATCACTAATGAGATCTTGTAGTTCTTCTTGCGACGTGAGATTCCACGCCCACTCAAACATCATTTTATCGTAGTATAGTACATTTTTGCGCACCAACTGTTCGAGTGCTTGTCGTGTAAAGAGTGGATTGCCGAGTGTTTTTGCGAAAATGGCTTTGGTGAGTGGTTCGACATGGTGAATATCGTGATGTAGTGAATCGGCAATGAACTGTCCGACATGGTGAATGGTGAGTTCTTTCAATTGCAAGTGTAGCATGGATGGAATAATCGATTGTTCGTTGTCATGATTGTCGGTAGTAGTAGATTGTGGTTTTCTCTTTTGTTCAATATCATGCATGAGTTTGTTCAATGGATGGTTTTCGTCCGTGACCTCGTTCGATCGATACGCCCCAATAAAGAACAGAAATGGCAGTTTTGGATCACACAGTAATTTGTTCAAGAATTGGAAACTTTGTTGATCACACCACTGAGAAAATACATATATTAGTGAGGTACAACATACACGAGTAGCTGCAGCAATGGACAACTTTTTCATGGTATACTAACCACACTACACTTACCTGCAAGTCATCGAGAAAGAGAATGAGTGGTCTCTCCTTGTTGGCTCCCAAGAGTCGAAAAAAGTACTGCAGTGAGAACTGCAATCGTTCTTTGTCGACCTTTTTCATGCTGCTTCGTTGATACTGACTACTACTGCGTTGGTAGGGCATGTTATTGTTGTTGTTGTTTGTATTTTGAGTGGAATTGGAGACTTGTGATTTGTTGTTTTCACTTTCATCCGTCAAGTAGTTGTTATTGTTGTTTTGATTATGTTGATTTTGGTGGTGGTGTGGACTGTTGGTTTGTTGTTGTCGGTGTTGACTACTAGAATGTTGATATTCAGTGGATTGATGATGATTACTGCGATGCAGAAGAAATCCGGCACTATTGGATCCAGTAGCGCCACTAATGTTACTGGCGACACTACTGGCACCAGATGGCAGCATCAAGTCGCCCATCAATCCAGCCAGTCCGGGAAAGATGCGTCCTAGAATTCTGGCATCTTCTTGACCCATGGCATTTTGTGCATTGTGGAGAACTCGCTGGAGTTCCTTTTGCGTGTCATCATCCAAATGATCAAAGAGACTGCCAAAGGCGCCGAATGGAACTCCCTTGCCCAATTGTTGCTGCGAATACTTGGCACTCAAAAAGAGTATTCCAGGCAATGTTTCTTCTTCTTCCTGTGATGGGGGTGGTGGTGCATTCTCCTTGTCATTGTCTTGTTGTGGTGGTTGTTGTTCTTTATTGTTGCTTTGCCGCTTCTGTACTATTTGCAGTTTTTGTTTTCTGAGGAGTCGCTTGACGAATTCTTCCACCAAGGTACTCTTGCCACAGCCTGAGTATCCCGCAATAAAGGCCGTGCACGGAATGGTACTACTGCCACCCTCTTGACTACAACTACTACTACTAGTAGTAGTATCTGTAGTAGTACTATCATGATGTTGCTGACAGTGCGTATCCCATAGATCAATCAATTGCAAAAGTTCCGTCTGTCGGCCATAGAGTTGCTTTTTGGAAAACTTGATGCGACCCACGGCCGATTGACCAAAATCACCATCGTCATCCTCCTCATCACCAGAAGACCGATCGTCGTAGTACGTCTCGTCTGCTTGTTCGGCTCCAATCACTCCGAATTCACCAATTCGACCGGCCGAGCCACGGCACCATCGTGGATCCGATCGACTTTCCTTGTACGACATTGTATGATGAATAAATGAATTCAATACTGATGTGATGCAATTCTCGTTGCACAACTAACAGAGACTCTCAAACGTATACTCAAAGTAGTACTAGTATTAGTTGCAAGTGATGTAACTGAACTACAGTAACCTGGTGGGGGAGAAGAAACCAGGAATATGAAAGTGAAAGGCAACAAGGAGCCTCGGCATCAAGAGCCGTTGTGGACGGTGAACTGGTACGGTGATGTGGTCAACACTTTGTACTTTGTACTGCTACCGGTACGGTAGAGCTGCAGAGCTGCTTGAACCTCTCCTGCGCGTGCGTTGGGATGTGATCATTGCATTTTTGCGAGCAAACACAACACTATCGGTAGACAAGCTAGTTAGCTAGTAGTGCTTGAGTCTTTGAAAGTGCTAGACTTTTAAAATTGCAGTACGGTAGAGAACAATCCACCAACTAAATGTTGAATGAAGCAAAACTTTTTGTATTGGATCCACAGTTTGCTGGTTGGTTCAGTGATCTTTATAAGTTACATCATTCTTTTTCCTTGTTGCTGCCATCACGAGGATCAGAATACATACCGCTTCTCTTCGCCTCCAAACTTGGTGATCATTTCAAAGTCGGATCCGTCATCACTCTCGTCGTCATCATCTAGATTGATTTCTTCGTCCTCTTCTTCACTGCCGTCATCATCCATGTCATCCTCATCGTCATCCATGTCCTCGTCGGCTTCCTCATCATTACTGGATCGAAATCCCGTCTTTTGGGCCACAATCGCTTCATCACCGGCATCCACCACCGTAATGGGAATAGAAGCTTCCCAGATTTGTCCTTCCATGGTAATGAGATACTCCCGAATTTGATGCGCCACTTTGCCAAATACCATTCCCACACTTTTCCATGCCATTTGACCCATTAACAATTTAAACGGCAACGCCGCATGGGCAAATCGGAACCAATGCGGCCATTGTTTCCACAGTAAACCAGACGTCAATAACAGTGCCAACAGGGATTCCCAAATGGGACGGGTCATATGGACGACAATCGCCAAGATCGTCGCAACAAAAATATTGAGGACGAGTGGAACATCCAGTAGAATGGTCAAGAGATATCCCTGCCACGGCAAATGAGCATAGAGACTGTACGGAGAATGAGCTCCAAACCACGCCCGGTGAATGGCGTATTTGTTGTGCCACATGGGTTCCAATTTGGACGGGTCTGTGCGACGCAATCGATTCATGGTAGCAAGTCCAATCCAATCACTCGACCCAATGGGTGCCACCACTTTGGTGTATTCTTGGGCATCGTACGAATACAGACATCGTTTTGGATGGCGAGGTGTGGAGAGAGCACAATCCCAGTCGACCGGTTCGGCGGTGGTGGAAGTATCTCCTGTCGGGACGTCCGTCAAGACACCTCGGTCGACCAATTCTTGGCGTAAGCGCGCCGATCGGGATTGGAGGAGGACCATTTGTTGCATGCGGTACTTGTCTGTCATGAGAGAAGAAGAAGATGGCTTTTCTTCTTCTTCTTTCTTTTCGTCGTCTTCTTTTGCTGTTGCTACTGTGGTACTTCCTCCTCGAAGATCCAAAACATGTAATGATGATGCTGAAACCATCGGTTGTCTTTTGGAGGCAAATCTTTGGCGGTTACCAAACATCGATGATTCTGCCAACGGTGAAAGGACACATGCAAGCATGGGCAAGAGGATCCATCTGGACGGTGGTGCTTGATGTTGTTGCTGTGATTGTCGTGTCATGGTCTAGCTAGCTAGTGCTTCTAAAGTATGGTATCTCCCCACAAAGCCAAAGTGAGTGATGAGTGTGTTGATGTTGTGTTGGAGGATTGGAGGTCGTCGGTTGAACGATGGCTCATTTTTGATTAGCGTTAAAGCTAAATGGCGTTAAGGCTTTGGGTTGGTGGTGCGACACGGTGTTAAGTATCGAATGGAGGGACGATTTTGTTCCACGTGGAGAGCCGAAAAAGCCACAAACGACCCTGATCAAGTATCCGACCGAGACAGCAAAGCCATCATCATTGTCCTCTTGTTTCTATTATTACGGTGCTACTTGTTGTTTGTCGGTCTCTCTCCTACTCAAATAGTCTAATAGATAGTATCACAATGGGTGACGAATTTGACGACTCTGACTTGCCCGATCCTTCGCTCAAGAACATTATAGACCAAAAGACGCTTCAATGGGTCTTTGTCGGTGGAAAAGGTGAGTCTGGGTCTGACTTACTGACTGACCGATGAGTAAGAGTGTGATGTGATGCCGGGATGGACTGATTGATGGCCGTCCTCTCTTGTTGTGTTGTTCTAGGTGGCGTCGGTAAGACGACTACTAGCTGCTGTCTGGGTGCTCAATTGGCCAAGACGCGCAAGAAGGTGTTGATTGTGAGTACGGATCCGGCGCACAACTTGAGCGACGCCTTTTGCCAGAAAATTGGTCGAGAGCCGACGCCCATTCAAGGATTTGACAATCTCAGTGCCATGGAAATCGACGCCAATCAAGACATGGACGAAATGCAACGACAAATGGAAGAAGAAGAAGATCAAACGGGAGGTGGCATTGGCAACATTATGGGGGAACTCTCCAACAGCATTCCCGGTATCGACGAGGCCATGTCCTTTTCCGAGCTCATGAAGCAAGTACAGTCGCTCGATTTTGATGTCGTCGTCTTTGACACGGCACCTACAGGGCACACCCTGCGTCTGCTCAGTTTTCCGACCATTCTGGAAAAGGCGCTTGGAAAGGTCATGGAACTAAAGGACCGATTCGGTGGACTCATTGGACAAGCCACTTCGGCACTCATGGGAGGAGGACAAAATCCAGCACAAGCCCAAGATGCGTTGCTGGGACGATTGGAAGAAACACGAGCCGTCATTAATAAGGTCAATGATGCCTTTCAGGATCCTACTTTGACTACTTTTGTAAGTAACAATCACAAACCAAAACAACCAATCAAAAGACGTCACTATGTATTCCTCACTTACTTCTATTTATATTTCGTTTATCAGGTCTGCGTCTGCATTCCCGAATTCTTGTCCATTTACGAAACCGAACGTCTCGTCCAAGAATTGTCCAAATTCGGTATCAATTCACACAATATCGTCGTCAATCAGGTACTCTTCCCCGAAAAGGATGCCGAAGAACTATCCGAATGGTTCGAAGGGAACAAGGACAATTTGCCAAAGGAAGCACAAGAAATATGCTCCAAAATGATGGCACGAAAGAGAATGCAAGACAAGTACATTGGACAGTGCTTTGATCTATACGGGGAAGACTTTCACGTCATTCTCATGCCACTCCTCGATTACGAAGTTAGAGGTGTCGAAAAATTGAAGAAATTCTCCGAATTGTTGATTGATCCCGTCGATCTAGAAGAGTAAACAACAAAAATATACTTTGTAGTAGAGTTTGTGACTGACTGACAATAAATAAAAGACAACAACAAGAAAAAAAGGAGAACGAGTGTAAACGACGACAACAAACAAACAAACAAACACGCACAACACGTCTAGCATGAATAAAGACCCATTGCTGTATTTTGCAACTTATCTTTTTGCATTTCGTATCACTCTCTGCAGCTGTATCTTAGTTCTTTGTCGTGGATTTTATAGTGGCTTGTGGAATGCCGTAGGTTCAAAAGCATGAAACGGAGTGCCGCTGGAACAATGGACTGTTTCCTCCTAGGCAGAAAGGAGCAGAACAGCACCATGACGAGGACCACAGGATCAGAGACGACCAAAGATACGGTATTCGTGAAGGTGGGAAAAGCCAGACAATGGCCCAAGCATTCAATGAATCCCACTAACTAAATAACCGAGGGGGAACTCGACATGTCGATCTTCGTGTGCTACATCCTAGTAGAGTAGCATCCTGGTGGAAGACCACAAGTACCCGCTAGCTAGTACTACTATTTGTGACCTTGCAAGTGCTACTTCTGGGGCTTGATTGCTCATCTTGGAAAAATGAATATCTTCGCTTTGTGTAGTATCCACGTTACAACCTACCGGTACCTACGAGCGTGGAACTGCTGAGCTCCCCAGCCATTCATTGTGTGGGACTGGAACCAGCTTCAATCATCAACACGATCAAACTCAGTCGGGTCACAGTTGAGATCATTATTTCACTCCCGAGCTCCCAAGCTGTATCAAGCAAGGATCATCCTCGCCACCACAACAGCTCATAAAAACAACTCTCGAACAATAACACAACTACAACACAACTACAACACAACTACAACTTTTAATTTCCAAACAACTATGAACACAACCTTCACTAAGAATGATAACGTCACTGAGATGTCAAATTCCTTTGATCACGTAGATCTTTCTGAAATGCCTGCATCCAGCATCGACGAAGAAAATCAATCGTCCGTTCTGTCATCCAAGCTCATCGGAATGGACGGTAGCAACCCTGTCGGCTTGACCGATGAAGAAGCACAAGAGTCTCTCGCCAAGCACGGGTTCAACGAAGTAGTGATCAATGAACAACCTATTATCCTCCAAATCCTATCGAGATACCTTGGAATTGTTCCACTTTTCATTACCACCACTGCTGTCTTGTCCGCCGCCATCTGGTCGGACTGCACACAAGACCCCAATTTCGACGATTGCGAATGCAACAACCTCAATGACTGGGCTTCGTTTGTTCTCCTCTTTATTGAACTGAACTTGGTAGTCTACGCGGACTTTATGGGATCCAAATCTTCTGGTGATGCCATGAAACAACTTCAGGCCGCCAGTGCTTCCAAGGTGGGAGTTCGCCGCAACAATGAATGGGTCCAGCTACCCACACGAGAACTCGTACCAGGGGATCTAGTGGCAGTCACAATCGGAATGACAATTCCCGCTGATGGAATCGTCGTCCATGACGGCGAACCATTGAAACTTGACTACTCCTCCCTCACAGGCGAACCCCTTCCCGAAAAGAAGGGCAAGGGCGCATCCGTCTTGTCGGGCGCAGTCGTTTTGGTTGGCGAGGGTGAGATGATTGTGACCAAAACTGGAGCAACATCTTCCCTTGGAACGACTCAAGCACTGATTGCAGATGCCAAGGCCGAGAAGGAAAAGGGCGGAGAGCTCGCCAACTTGTTGTCCAAGGTGGCCATGTTTCTGTGCGTTTACGGATTGTTGGCTGCTCTCATCATCGGGGTCTACACTGGTGTCAACTTCGACGGATCCAGCCTTGCCGAAAGCTTCAAGCTTGCCTTTGTTGTTCTAAGTGCAATCCTTCCAGTCACAATGCCCCTCGTCCTCACCACTACCTTGGCTGTTGGTTCACAAGAGCTCGCCAAAGATGATGCCTTGGTGCAACGATTCAGCGCCATCCCTGAAATGGCAGGAATGGACATTCTTTGCAGCGACAAAACTGGCACCCTTACGTTGGGCGAAATGACTGTCATCAAGGAAGAGTGTGTAGTCTTTCAAAAGGACAAGTACACCGTCGACGACATGATGGAATTGGCTTTGGTTTGCAGCCGCATTGAGCACTCCGACGCCATCGACAAGGCGGTAACGAAATTCTTCGAGGACCCTGCCACTGTTTTGGCAGACTATGAATTGTCCAAGTTTGTGCCGTTTGACCCAGCTACCAAAAAAGTGACCGCAGTCGCCACCAAGAAATCCACAGGACAAGAACTATGCGTTGTCAAGGGTGCTCCTCCCGTGCTCATGTCATTCAGCGGCGTTGACAAGGGGACCTACAAGAAGGCAAAGAAGGCGCTGGACGAAAAGTCTGCACGTGGCTTCAAAACTCTTGGTGTCTGCATCCAGCTGGAAGAGGACAGCTGGGAATTGGTTGGCTTTCTGTCCATCCTGGATCCTCCTCGATCAGATACAGCCCACACTGTGTCTAAATGCTCTGAGCTCGGAGTCGAGGTGAAGATGATAACTGGCGACCAAAAACTGATTGCAATTGAAGTGGCAAGGCAACTCGGGCTGCCAAATGGTTTGTTCTTTGACAAGGAAGTCTTCCATCCGAATTCGCTGGCAGCCAACCGAGCCGGTGGATTCGCCAACCTATGCGAGAAGGCGGGAGGATTTGCCAGTGTCAGCCCTGAACACAAGCACAGAGTTGTCACATCACTACAACAAAAGGGCCATGTCGTTGGAATGACCGGAGACGGAGTCAATGATGCACCAGCTCTGAGCATCGCCGACGTTGGTATTGCCGTTGCGGGCGCCACCGATGCTGCTAGGGGAGCCAGCGACATTGTTCTTCAGCAAGAAGGTCTCTCCACGATCGTCAACGCGCTTTATGGAAGCAGAACCATTTTCAAGCGGATCGAAACCTACCTGACATACAGAATGTGCAGCAGCTTTGTTTTCGGTTTCGTCTTTGTCCTGATTTACTGCGCTTCCTCCTACAGCTTTCCGACTTGGACATTGATTTTGATCAGCATACTGAATGATTTTGCAGTTTCCTCGTCGAGCAAGGACAACGTTATGATTCAACGAACTCCCCAAAGGTTGAATATCTGGAAGGTCGGCGCTGTGGCTGCCTCGATGGCCATCGTTAGCTCGCTCCAAACCTGGGGCTTCATGCATTCAATCGTCGACTACGATGGCAGCGAGCCTCACTTTTGGGGCATTCGACCCTTGGATGATATATCCGAGAACAAGAATTTCACCGGCTGTGAAGCTGCCGCTTTCAACTTCCTTGTCCTCATAATCACTCTTCAGTTTGATCTGATCGCAGCCCGCTCGCCCAAACCCTTCTTCCTCTTCTCAACTGAAAAAGTCGACGGCCACTTTGTGGGCATCCCTCCACCGAGCAAGTTTGTAATTGCCGCCCTGTCGTTCTCCTTGGGAATCGCTACTCTAATTGCCGTGTACTGGGAGGATAACTGGGTCATTGGATCTGGTTATGGAATGAGTGGCATCGGTTGGCGAAATGCTGGCCTTGTCTGGGCCTGGGCTCTTCTTTGGTTTGTCATCACTGATCTGGTCAAGAGCTTTGTCGTAGCTCTCTTCGAGAAGATCGAGAAAGACAGCAGTCATGGAAAACCATGGGGGGCCTTCTTTCAAAACACGTTGACACAGGAATGGGATCAAGATAGGGCCGGTGAAAAGAAGAAGCTCGCTATTGAAAGCCTCCGAGGCCACCTGGCAGAATACGACGCCTCAGCCAAGAGCAGCCGGGCGGGATCTGATCTCTTCTCCATTGCAGTCGCCTCCAGCCTCCAACTCCAAGACCAGACTGCTCTCGAAGAGGAGGAGGAAGCCATGGTACCGCTTACCCACCAAGACGAGCTCCTCGCCGTGCAAACTCTGCAGGATGATGAGGCTCTCCTTCGAATAATTTCCAACATGGCCCACACAATCAACGCCTTGCAGCAGCAAGTTGATGAGCTCTCCGCCGCAAAGGAAAAGGGAGCTGGCACGCAAGTAGAAGTCTAACTCACCATAGTATTGAACCCATTTTAAAAAGCCAACTTGCTTGGATTCTGTACTATTCAATAAGCTGTGTGCCAGGGTTTGTCGTAACCCGCACAAAATACCTCAATGAATCACTGCCGGTACATTCGATTCGATTCTATCTTTCAATTTGTTGGGTTACTGGACAAGGGCAACATCCACACCCACATTGTTCCATGGCAGATTGTTGTGATCGTCTTCACTCGGACCCGCGAACAGGACTGAAGGCCATAGCATCTCATTTCCTATTGGTGCAACTTGCCACACAAATCTTCAGGATGCTGCCTGGGGTTCCCTGGTAGTTACTTCGTGAGTGTCTAGACGCATCCAGTACAGTTGCAACCACAGAGGAAAGTCCCATGGCATACTGGATTTTCACTCTTCACTTCATAGAACTCTCCACCAAACCAGCTCTTCTCCCACTGACTCATTCTGCCACACATCTCTTCAGGAATGCTGCCTGATAATGATGTGTTTGCGACTACCAAGCTTGTCAAATTCCTCAAAGCAAGAAGTTCCGTCATGGGTAAGGGACCTGACAAATTTGTATTCTGT
This sequence comes from Seminavis robusta, assembly GCA_903772945.1. Lineage (NCBI taxonomy): Eukaryota > Bacillariophyta > Bacillariophyceae > Naviculales > Naviculaceae > Seminavis > Seminavis robusta. The sequence goes on along the minus strand of CAICTM010000117.1, from coordinate 96,181 downwards.
AGTTGTAGCTTCTTGAGATTGGAGAGAAGACCAACCTCCGTTGGAATAGAGCCAGAGAACTGATTGTTATTGATTCGCAAGTATTGCAAGTTTGTCAACTTGGAAAAGAGCAAAGGGGGAAGTGACCCTTCCAAATGATTGGATTCAATGTTTAGGCTAATCAAATCTGAAAGGACAGAAAGGAAAAGAAACCAGATGAGAGAAGCACAAAACAACATCTGGAGATTTCAACTGTATTGCAACATTCTACTCACTCGTCAACTGGAACAGGATGGGAGGAATAGTTTCTGCTATTGAGTTTCCCTCAAGGCCCAGAAAATACTGCAGTTTGGGACCTCTGTGAGTCCTCAAAATCAAATTATCACAATCGCTTCTGACAACTACAGTACTCACCAGGCTTGTTAAGTGCCCAAGCTCTTTTGGAAGAGTGCCATCTATTTTCCAGTCAGCCAAATGCAGGTTATCTAGCTCGGATAGCATGCCAATTTCAGCTGTGCAGAGAAACCAAGTTAAAACTCACGTCAGTCAACATAAAACTCAGGAAACAAAGCTCAAGCGTTGCTCCTTACAAGGCAATGGCATCTCATCACCAGATTTCCTTTGGTCGAGTGCTAAGAATTGTAGTCTTGGCATGTTCCCAATGACCTCTGGAAGTAGAGAGTCAGAGATCAGTCCAGGGCTGTGCATTACAGCTATCGCTGTTAGCTGATGCATTCGGAAGAATTCAACAGGGAGGGAGCCTTGGATAGTGGAGAAAATGAGGGTTGTCAGCAGTATTGGATGGACACAAATCCAAAGAAGCACCAGGCAAACGAACCTGTTAGGTCTGTATTGACCACTTGGAAGCTTGTTAAGTTGCCTAGTTTTCCAAGCTCTGAAGGCAGAGAGCCAGAAATCGGTGTTGTAGAAATCACGAGTTCCTCTAGACTCTGCAGTAATCCGAGCTGGGTTGGAACTGTGCCAGAAATTGCAACTGCAGTGAAATCTAACAGTGTTAGTTTTGTCAGCAGTCCAACCTCTGTTGGGATCGTTCCTTTGACTTGCAACTCTCGCAGGAATGCAAGTGTTTTCAAGCTGTTGCGCAAGAATGAGATCTCGGGTGGAAGCGTCCCTTCCAGATTATTGGTGATCCTAAATTCCAATGCTTTGATTTCTCCTTTCTCATTACAGTGGAGTTCTGGGGAGTCAATGTGGCCAAAATGTGTTTGTTCCCAGTTGCATTCATTTGTGTCCCAGTCCATCCATCCATGATTTTTCACCCAGTGGTCTCCTCTCAAAGAATAATAGAATGTGGCCATAGCAAACCTTTGTAGCAGTCTCCATTTTGGTAAAGGCTCAAAAGATGCAGTTTGGATATTGTTGGTCAGCCATTGATAGGCTTTGGATTGAGGAGACTGTGAACGTTCCATCGCATAGAGTGTGTATTCTGGTAGATCTAGTGAATCCAAAAAGGTTGTTGGTGCCACTTGGTTTTCTGTTGGATTTGCTGCTTGAGTGTTTGGAATTTGAATCACCCCATTCTGTTCTTCTGTTGATTGACTCAAGTTGCCGCCTTGTACTTTTAGAATGAAGAATAGTATCACCAGCAGGAGTATCACGATACTGAGAACACAGTTTGCTTGGAATGAAAAGGCGAGGAACAACTTTTTCCGCCAATAGTGCCTGCCTTTTGGGGGCGCAACTGGTTCTAGAATTTCCATTTGTTGATTGCCATCATTATGATCTGTTGAAGCGCTCATTGATTCAGAATATTCTGCGGTAACACTTGTTGCTTCAGAAATCTGCCCGTACTCTCCCCAGTTGCCCCCCACATCATTACCAGTGCCCATTCCTTCGACAGCATAGGCCCCAGGAATCGTTGGTCGCGGATGTTGTGCCAGAGTCCTGCGAAGTTCAGGTTGTTGGAATTCTGTCAATATATCATGAACTGGACGTGGCGAAATACCATTGACAGCGTAGGCCCCTGGTAGAATTGGCGCCCTTGCTGCTGTTGATGTAGCCAAGTTGGATTCAAGAGATTCAGGGAGCTGTACGATGCTCTGAAAAATTTGAGGGATTCTTGGGTCATTTCGTAGATTGGAGACGTAGCCACGATTTCCCCCCATGTCATATGCAGATACATCAGACGCGGATTTGTTGACAACCAGTACGGGCAAATCAGTTCTCTTTCGGTTCAGTAAGAAAAAGTCACCTCCACTGTTGCCTTCAGGCAGGCGATGTCCCATCAAAGGAGTACCTGCCTGCAACGACGGCATTTTTCCCTCCTCATCCATGTGACCGGAATCTGCTGATAGTTCCATTATGGTGCTACAGTTGTCAGAAGATTGATTTGTGTGTTGCTTCTGGCAGTTGGTGAAAAAGTCAGTCATCTCCACTTCTCGGCCAGATGGGTACGAGGACATGATTACATTGGTTTCTTCCTCCAGCCACTGACTTGTGGACGTGTCTCTTCCACCAATCACTGCCGCAAAACAACAACAAAAATTAATTGTACATGTGCTGTCGTCATCATCAGATTCGATTCATCATTCTTCTGCTTTGGATGCTGTTGCCTCCACGCCTCCACCCCTCATCCACAACCACCAAGACTGGTTGGAATTTCCATAATTCTCCGAAGCAGGTCTGGATAATCCAGCTTCCTCAGCAGTCAGCAGGTATTAATACTACTAGTAGTAATCGTGAAGATCTTAGATAATTCCAATGGACTCCGCGAATTAAGCATGGCTTCCCTTTCTGCACTTGATGAACTAATGGTAAAATTCCTTTGGTATAGAAATGAGTTTCATGGCTTAAAATGATTTTGCTTCAGCTTTGCAACTATATAAATAGCTTTAGTTTCCATGGGTTTTTCAAGCCTTAACAAAAGTTTTCTTTTCTTAGTATGAGTTAGAGGGCAGTGTCTACAAGGATCGAGGTTAGTTAGGGTTACTTTCTCGATTTTCTCACAGGTTTTGAACACTGGAGGACAGAAGGACAACAATGAAGCAAGTGGTAGCCAGGTATTAGTACCATCACTCTGAGCTCCATGTTGACTGCTGCTACTTCTACTACAATAATTGAGAATGACTGATGCAGAGCCGACCTCCTCATTATTGAAGAAGAACAGCAGCAGTGGTGCTGTCGTTTTGGAAAAGTTGCCTTTGGAGCTGTTTCCACGCCTCATTTTCCCGTTTTTGGATCCTCGGTCTCTGAGCACCTTTTACGTATCCATTGTGGTCGATCGACACCACCTGCGAGCATGTGAAGCGACGCTACGACGATTTGTCAGTGATGAATTGAAGTCCATGTTTCGCTCATGGCGGGCGTCTCTGGAAAAAGCAGAAGAACAAGTCGTCGCTGCAAGAAGTAACAAGGATGATGCTTCGATTGTCAGGCGTTGTCGTCTCGACCAAGTCCGTGTTCTGGTCCAACGAGCCGTGGACTTTGTGCAAGCCTTTCTGCAAGAATACTCAGCTTTTTTTGACAATGATGATGATGCCCAGCATCCCACCCTCTGTTTTTCGAAAGCCACGATTCTATTGGATGCCCTAGGAATGTCCCAACAGTACTTGTGTAGTCACAGCTGTTCCACAACCACAATCCCCAACCAGAATCATCATCTATTGAATCATATAAATCGACTGGTAGAAGCTCCCATTTGGTGCGGTCGCATCCAAGTCTTGCTCTGGGTTCCACGAGGCAACTATCATGGGTTTCGGCGCATCCTCCTGCAAGCTCGCGTGGCATTGCTCTCACCCATCTGGAATCGACAATCTACTTTTGACACGTGGGAACCACTGCTGCCGCCACAGAATAACGATAGCAATGACGACAATGATCCAGCGCTCCGATTGATTGTGGAATCCTACAACTTTCTTCCCACCTTGCCCATTGGACGCATGGTCGGACTTCGACCCACGGATCGGTCGACACTCCAAACCATTGCCCACCGACTCGAGGATCAAAATACCGTTGCCATTTTGTCGCCACAACAACAATCACGTCGTATGCTGCGACAAGTGCTCCTGCTCAGTCGCACCCAAGCCAGAGAACGAGCCAAAATGCCACGCATGCCCTTTTGCTATTATGCCAAGAGTTTGGGGGAAGAAGACAATCGTAACGACTTGATTTGTTGTTGGCAACAACAGGAAGGAGCCGATGACAATCAACATCAAGATACTACCACCACAATTGACAGTGCCATGGATCATTGGCAACGAATTTTGAAGGTGAGAGACGTGGCCATGGCATTGGAGGAAGACGATTCGGAACCACAAGAATTCACAAGCTATTAGCACATTTGCTAGTTGTAGGTGCTACAGCCCCCGCCAGTTTTGTCGGCCGTCAAACTTCAGTCTGAGGAGCAAGCACGGAACAATAATCTGGCGGCGAGCGAACTCTAATAACCTGGAAGCTACCTGTATTGAAAAGGAACGATGCAATCAATCCGATTATAAAATATGGCTATCCATAAACGGTTCAGGCATATCCAGCCAATACAACCGAGTCAATACAGACGTGTTAACAGTTGCTCCTGCAACACACTCCCGTGATTATTGGTTCATAAACCAAAAGGAGGATAAACTTTGCAATGAAATAAGCAACAAAGAATCAATCAAACCAATTCCGCCTTGTCCACAAGCTCTACGCTGTCGCCGCTGAGTGCATGGTTACCACAGGCATGAATCCACCATCTCCAAGGCGATTGCGCAAATTGGTGATGGAAGTGACTGGGGACTTGCGATCCACTGAGATAGAAAGGCTCCCGTTGTTCACATCATCGGGGCATAAATCCAATGTCAGGGATACTCTGGAGCCTACACCAAATGTTGGACTCATTAGATCGACGCAATTGCCTTCACTGTATGAATAGCCCTCGCCCTCGTAACTCCAAACACCCTTTCCATAATAGATTGGTTGCTGCAATGTGGCGCTTAATCCGGTGGGTGTAGCAATGCTGAGCCAAATGTGTATAGATGTCTTTCTTCACGTCAATTGTCCACTGATGTTTGCCGGCTTTGATGGGCATGCGGTCGGTGCAATCACTTTTGTATCCTTCGGATTCCAAAGTAAAGATCTTTGATTTTGATCCTTTCCATTGAAGCAAAGAACTGCCAGTGAACCCATGTAGTAACTGTTCTTCCATTTTGATTGCTTGCATTTTGTAGGTGGCTGTGATCTGTTCTTTGGTTACCAGCCCAGAAGACTCTACAATCATGGACAGCTGGGATGGAGGGATGTCCGCCAGACGGACATGCTTTGCAATCAACTCTTTGGCGGCAGAAGTAGCCTCGGAAGATGCACGGTTGTCAGACCATGCTTGAATCAGTTGGAACACCTGAGCAGCCGTCAATGAGGACATGATGCCATTGTCGTGAAGGATCTTCTTGACAACCGACGAGTCAACCACCTTAAACATAATCACAGTTGTGTTCAAGCATTCCTTGATGTTGGCTTGGATCTTGGCAATTGCCATCTTCTCAATCTCTGCGGAGTTGCTCTTTTCCTGCGACGCTTGCAGGATGACAAAAGCAAGCTGAGGGCGGGAATCAAGGTACCTCTGAATGCTCTTCAGAGTCAGCTGGTGAAGTCCTGGAAGATCAAAGTACGCCGCAGCGTCAGTGAGCGACAAAACAGTCTGAAACTGTGATACTGCCAGTTCCAATGGGTCGATTTTTGGAGTATCCAACTTTGCAACCTTGTTTGTGTGCAAATACTCCACAGTCGTTTCCAGAATTGCTCCTGGAAAGCCAATCTCCACGGTGTTGCTCTGAGCTTCTTTATAGCCACTGAAGAACATCTTGCGGAAAAATTGGCACCTGCATGCAAGTGCAGAGGGATTGGCAGGGATGGCAACTCCATCAGTGCCCTTTAAGATGACATCATGGAATGCTTCATCAGTCCATAAGGAAGCGAAAGCTTTGCGGAAGGGAGGCACCGTCGAATGAGGAAACCTGGTTTTGGGGGGCATTGTTCTTGTGTTGTATGCACTGAACAAGAAGGATGACCACGACCCCTTGAGTTCGTGATGATCCCAAGAATGAGCAGCTCAGGAAGTTGATGCATTACTTCTTCCACGCTCCAAACTCTTCTTCCATGCGCCCCAAATTTCGTGAGGTACAGAACCAGGAACACTCTCAGAAAGCACGTTCGACGTGGAGTGGATCGTGGCGTGGAATGGATACGGTAGCATACTGGTAGGAGGTAGGAACCGGTATCAATCGATTGCTTTGGTTTGTCCCCACGGCAATCGTGGGGGGCTACCTTACAGTACTGGAGGAGCACGTTCGCGTGGCTAAGTCTGACTTGACTCTTTCAACACCTATTATCGTGGCGTGGAATGGTTTGTGGCCCAGGCTGTCGTCGGCCGCTCCTTTTCGAACCTGAAACGATGGAGTTGCGAATGATCCATCGAAATGGGGTCTTCGTATCTATTTAGTATTTGTTTCACCGATGTACTACTGCAACCGAGTGGGCAACAGCAAAACCAAAGAAGGAGAGGGTGGCAAGGGAGGAGGGTGGAGAGGATCACAGGAGTCAGACTAGTGAAAGAGATCAAGAGCACCACGGTCATCCCAACACTTTGAGATCTTGAGAGCCGGAACACGAGAGCTTCTCAGGCACATTGTCGTCGCTTGAGCAAGGGCAATGCTCAATCAAGCAGAAACAAACGAGCGAACCACAGAGTAGGGCTTGGACCTCTTGTGAGCCAACAGCTGGGAGAGCCGTTTGAGAACAGCAGAAGCTTCAGGAGCAAAGAGTCCATCAACAGAAACAACAAAGGGGGTGATGCACCAGTGTTGTGGTACTTTGTCTTTTGCAGCTTCTTGCACTGGGAAAGGGCCTTCTCAGCAGTGACACCACAGTCTTGGCAACCAGGAGACTCAACATCCACGAGTTTGCTAGTGTATGTAAGGTCCCAGTCGGTGAAGCTAATGGGAATAGAAGACAGACACAGTGCAGTGCATGCTCTGACCCCAGCAGACTGGATAGAAATACTGTCAATAAAAATGGAATTGCTGATCGTTTTTATGGGGTGGGGGATTCGTGGAGTGCAGGCCATTACATCAGCGTGAGTCTATAACAATACCGGTGCAGCTCCACACTCATAATATCTCCATCAATCCCAGAATGTGAGAGAAGCTCCTGCTCACAAGGGTTAACAAATCAAACCAATTCCATCTTGTCCACAAGCTCTACACTGCTGCCACAGTAGTGCATGGTTACCACAGGCATGAATCCACCATCTCCAACGAAATTGCACAAATTGGTGAAGGAAGTCACTGGGGAATTGCCATCCACTGAGATGGAAAGACTCCCATGGTTCACATCATTGGGACAAAGACTTAATGTCAAGGTTACTCTGGAGCCTTGCGCGAATGTCATGCCATTGGATAGAGTCTGGCATTGATTGTGTGTCTGGCAATTCCCGCGGTAACTCCATACGCCCGTTCCCAAATAGGTTTTCTGTTGCAATGTAGTGCTGAATCCTGTGGGTGTAGCAATGCCGAGCCAAATGTGTGTATTGATGTCTTTCTTCACGTCAATTGTCCACTGATGTTTGCCTTCTGTGATTGGGGCACAAGCAATGCAGTTGCTGATCCATCCAGTTGATGTCACAGTAAAACTTGCTGTCAATTTCTGACCAAAAACTTGCCTGATGGGGAACTCTAACACTTCTGCTGCCCTCAATGCTTGTCTCTTGTATGCTTCTGTTAGCTGTTCCAAAGTCACCAAACCACTAGAGGAAACATTTGAGGACAGCTCCAAAGGAGCAATGGTCTCAAGGTCAACGTGTTCTACAATCAATGATTTGGCTGCAACTGTCTTGTCTTCAGCAGATTCGGTACGAGCCCATGCTTGCACTAGCTCAAAGGCCCGAAAGGCTGGCAAGGAGGACTTGATTCGATCATCTAGAAAAATTCGTTTCAAGACAGATAGATGAACATCTCTGATGGCTGTTCCATGCAAGCAGTTGCTGGTATTAGAATGGATCTTGGCCAGTGCCACCTCCTCGAACTCTTCGGACAAATTGTTTTTCAGAGATTCTTCCAATACCGCAAAGCAAAGAGACGGCTGGGCATCCTCAACAAAGGTGGTGACGGCCTTTTTGATCATCTCACCAAGCTCCTCGAGATCAAAGTAGGCGGCGGCACTGGCAAGCAACAGTACAGTCCTGAGTTTTTCTAGTGCTTCAGCTTCATTGCTGTTGGGATTGTCCAAGATGGCAACCTTGTTGGTGAGTATGTACTCCACCGTCGCTTCAAGAACTGCTCCTGGAAAGCCAATCTGTACAGTCTCACACTGAGCTTCTTTGAAGTCACTAAAGAACAACTTTTCAAAGAATTCACACCTGCTTGCTAGTGCAGTGCGATTAGCACGGACTGTAACCTCATCATTGCCTTTCAACGTTACGTCGTGGAACTTGGTCCGCAAGGAAGCAAAAGCTTGCTCGAAAGTAATCCCTTTCGGTGCCATTGTTACCTGTTCTAATCAAATTTGTGCAATGGAGAAGTCGCGACGTAACCTGGATCAGCCAGCACGGTGAGAACTGCTAGTTTTGTGTGGCTTGGCAAATCTCGGATGGTCAAAAAGTGAACAAGACAACGGGATGCCAAAGCCAACGAGAGTCTTACACCGGCGAAGAGACTCCACGTTTGTCAGTTGAGGCTCTTTGCGAGTGGACCGGTAGCCCGTATACTGTGAAGACGCCAATTCACTTTAGATATCATCGGCACACGTAAGCTTAATGCAAGAAGGCACGCAAGACAAGGACCTTTCCTACTAAGTCGAGTCTGTCTTTTCTTCATCGAAAAGGGACTGCACCGTTTGGCAATACTTGCCATTGCTTACCGCAGTTGGATTCCCAGCATGGATGAGATACCGTACCGTCGACGTGGAGGATGGAGGACTGTGTCCATGGGACCCACTCGTGAAACTGTAGTCAATCGCACACGATCCAACCGAGAATCGTGAAGTTTCTCTCTCGTCTGTGACTCCTTGATCCTTGTGCCCTTCTAGCTATTTTAGTAGAGCTGCCGGTTGTTCGTCCCATGGTGCCGCGGGCATGATCTGCACTGAGCACGGTTGCCTCTTTCTGTTGACGCGTCTGGCTCAAAAGTTTGTTAGGGTCAGGGATCAATGTGTATAGTAGCGATGAATTGATGTATCCACGTCATGCTGGGCATAAGTAAGTTGCATTACGTAAGTCATTTCCTTCAACTTCCTCATTAAATCGAATCCACCTTTGAATCCACGTCATGCATCGGAACGTTCCAACTCCCTTGTGGTGCCACATCATCTTTGCTTCCACAATTGTCAACGTAAGCAACGATGGACTTGATGATGAAGCTTGACAACGCGCCGCATCATCGAGCCCATCAGCATACAAATTGCAAGAGTCCGAGAGGATGGCGAGTTGCTTTGTCCGAGTGATGGACACAACCGAGAGTGATGGCAGACTCGACTGGACTCGACTCGGCCCTTTTGATTGATGTGGATTTGAGAACACGTGGGCCAAAAAGAATTCGTTTGATGGGGATCATTGGCTTGTCCACGAGGAGACTGTGTGTGTAGTTGCAGTTGAAAAGACAAAGAGAGCTGTCCAAAGTGGACGACGACAGAGGCTGATGCGACAGCATTAAGCCACGGTATCTGGTTGGGATAATCCGATAGGTGATTGATAGCTCATTCATTCATTCATTGGCAGCCACTGTAGTTCACCATAGAGACTACCGTAGGATGAGCCTCGCCGTGATTGAGTACAACAGCGCCATTGAGCTTGCTCCTCCTGAAGATCAGCGCTTGCTGGCCTTTCCTGTAGTTGCACAACAGCAACAGCCATCATCTGCGCCATCTTCCAAGCTTTCTGCTTCCCTCAGACGCGATACCATGAAAGCAGCCATGGCCATGGCGGCCAAAGAGCGATCTAAAGAACCGATTGGATCACCTAAGCGTTCCTTAGAGACAGCAATTTGCAGTAGTCCAGAACGACGCCAATTTACGTCACACAGTAGTTCTTCTGTTGTTAGTCCCTATCCCGCTTCAGCCGAGGGTAGCCCCGCTAAGAAGCACAAGAGAGAATGCCATGCCAAACGAGTGTCCTTCTCGGACAAGCGATCGGTACTGGAAGTGCAAACATGCCAGACCGATCATGAAAAGGAACAAGCGTGGTATCGATCGGAAGACTTCTCTCAGTTTGTCTACATGGCCCAACACGACGCTCAGGTCCTTCGACATGCCGCCGAATGTGCCACCAGTGCCAAGGCACTCTACCAATTCATTCAAAGCAATCCCGACTTGAATCCACGCGGACTAGAAAAAGTATTGCATTACGAAGCCTGTGCCAATGATCAAAATGATACTGACGACGACGACGACGACGACGAGAAAGAGAGCGCCCTCACGTCGCATTCCAAAAAGATTCGCATGCTGAAACATCGGCATCGGCGTGTGTTGCTCTCCATGCATCAAGTGCAAAAGCAAACGGGGTCGCACAATCCGGAAGAATTGCGCAAGTTTTCCGAAGACAGCTCCCAGTGGGCCGTGCAAATGGCATTGAAACTGGGACACATTGATGCCCATGGGTTGATATGATTATTATGATCCTATCGATTGCGCAACTACTACTACTGAACAAACAAACCGAAACAGAGCAAAGACTCTTGTACATAGGTACAAAACGAACTGCACATACATACAAACACAAGAGACTGAGTTTTGAAGCATTCAGTCCATCAAACTCGACCCCTGAAGGAAGCAGAGACTGCCGCCTGGAGGAGACACAAATTCTTGTACAAAGAGATGTCTCCCAGCTACTAGCTAGCTACCCGTTACATACCAGACACACGCATCCACCTCCAATGCTAATACAACGCCACACAGCTTACCCAATTTTGTAAATGTGAGTTCTACTACATACTATAAGCTATAAGTATACGTTCTATTCAAATATCTTCTTCCATTTTGATGATACAGTAGTAGCATAGATACATTCAAGTAGGACAGGGATGCCTACATGTGTGCTATTCATGGCTATCTATATTTAAAAAGTCTACGAATGCAGCCCTCGTCTGTGGCCCAAGTGGTGTCCTCTGCGGTAGACGTGGTTTCCTCGGCGGATGCACAAGATGGGGTTGGCGTCGGTACGGTACTACTGGAACCGGAGAGCTTCCAATGCTCAGCCATGGCGGCACTTTTGAAAGGCAATACCAAAGACGTAGTGTTTGCATTGGAGATCGGCTGGTCCATTCTCTTCAATCCCACAGCCGATGAAAACGACAGACACTGTGCATCGACTGCCTTTCTGGCTGGTCTATGACAGAGTTGTGCGTTGTCGTTGACAAGCAAGCTGGGCGGAGTCTCCGGTATGGATCAAACTAGTATTGGGGTCGAAGCGGATCTTGTGCCAGTGCGTCGTGCCCGTGTTCCCCCCTCTCCAACCGTACTGTAGGATCTGGATACATTCGGATGAGCCAGGGAGGTGTGAAAACGAGGCTCCGTTTCTGTTGCCATACCCCATCCAAAGAGATCACCAATCTGTCGCCACAGGAAACCTCAGGCGTCGTTAGGCGGTCGCAGGCATCCCTACAGGTTTTGCAGGTATACCTGAGGTTCATCCAATGTTGCCCCAAGACTGCTGCACCAGATTTCCCAGCAACACAAGATTTGCTTCGTTTTCAAGAATTGTTTTGGCTGGAGTGGTGGCCGATCGTCGGAGGGCTCCCTCATTTCCGTCTGGACTGCACTGCGGCGTCACTTGGGCAGTCATCTTGGGGACTCGTTGCTCCGAGATCTGCTCAATTACGTCCAGGAGCTCTTCCGAGCTGCCAATCACCACAGCGTCGTCATCGACATCTTGATAGGCCAGTTTGAATTCAAAATCACAAAAACATGACGGATTCTGGAAGCCTCCCAGCTGTTCATAGGATACGCCCTTGACGATCCTGGGGAGCCTCACCCTACGAATCTCGGCAACATTTGCACCTGACAAACCACAGAAGAAAATTTCTGATTTTGAGCCAATCTTCCGCGAAACAAAAGAGCAAAACGAAAGACGCCACTCTCTCATCGTTGCTTACCGTTCTTCTCACCCAGGAACTTATGCTCGAGCACAAAGAAGTGGATCGAGTTGGACATAGTTCTGTGCGTTATTGTTGTTTGTCTGCTTGCTTTGAAAGGAACTTATGCTGGAGCACAAAGGAAGTTGTTCGAGTTGGACATAGTTTTGTGCGTTATTGTCTGCTTGCTTTGAAATGCTGTCTGCCAATAAGTAGTGAGTGTTTTGAGAGCAAGGGCGAGCTCTCTCGGTGCGGTATCGAAAGGCTCTAAACTAAAAAATGAACCATACGGGATCAAATGATCCCAACGGGGAAAACTTCTGCACTCCATACCTGATACCACTAGATCGCTACTGGCAAGGAACACAGTCACAACCACAAAGAGAGGTTCCCTGGAAGATTGGATTGTCACTCTTGACCTGGTAGCACTGTCCACCAAAACATTTCAACTCCTGCTGATACATTTTGCCACAGAGTTGTTCAGGGATGCTGCCTGACAAGGATGTATTTGCCACTACCAAGCTTGTCAAGTTATCCAGAGCAAGTACTTCTGCTGGAATTGTACCTGATAGATTTGTATTGTGCATTTCTAGCTTCTTCAGACTTGACAGTAGGCCAGCTTCTGTTGGAATAGAACCAGAAAATGGATTGTTGTTGATTTGAAAGTATCGCAGCTTTGTGAGCTTTGAAAAGAGATCAGGTGGAAGTGTTCCTTCCATCTGGTTAGTGCCAAGATCTAAATTGGATAGAACTATCAGATTGAGAGACAAGCATGACATGAGCGCAGGATCATTCAACAAGGTATATTTGCAGTACTTACAAGTCAATGAAAACATAGATTGTTGCAAAGTCCCAGTGATTGAGTTGCCATCCAAACTCAAAAAATTCTATCAAAAGTCACAGTCGCTTGTAAGCAAGCATCAAAACCAACATTCAATCCCCAGAATTCTTGGTCACAGCAACAACACTCACCAATGCTGTCAAACTCCAAAGTTCTGGTGGTAGGGTGCCATTGATTTTCCAGTTGGTCAACCCTAAATTGGATATGTTTCTAAGCAAGCCAATCTGGGCTATCAAAGGCAAGAAGAGCATAAAGTGAGAGACAGCCACCAATCATCAGAGTTTCCACCATAAAGCCCCTTTGGCAAAAACTAACATGGAACAGGCATCACTTCTCCAAAAGTCCGGCTTGACAAGACAAGCTGTTTCAGCTGGTGCATGCTTTCAACAACACCTGGGAGGACAGCTGAAGTGTTCAGTCCTGGGCAGTCATCCACATTCAACACTTCCAACTGTGTCAACTTGAAAAACTCTTTGGGGAACGATCCTGAATTGCATGGTTTGTTGTAGACAGCCAAGGGTTTCAAAATGTCAGCAGCTGTAACGCATCGGTGCTGGCACACCAAGGAAGCCAAACACATACCTGTCAGATATGATTTGACGAGCTGGAAACATGCGAGGTTGGATAAATTGCCAAGCTCGGTAGGGATTGTCCCAAAGACCATTTGATTGTGCGCAATCACAAGATAGTCAAGAACTCCCAGTAGACCAAGCTCGGTTGGAAGAGTGCCAGAGAGCCCTGTGGCACTCAACGTTAAGTCAGTCAATTTTGTCAGATGTCCAATCTCTGTTGGGATGCTCCCCGTTAGCTCCAGTTGTCGATTGAATATGAGAAACTGCAAACTATGGCCAAGCAATGATATCTCAGGTGGAAGCATTCCTTCCAGATTGTTGGCATTTAGAAATGATAATCCCTTGATTTCCCCCATCTCATTGCAGTGTGATTCCGGACTCTTATTGTCACGTGAAAGCATTTGTTCCCAGTTGCATTCATTGGTTTCCCAATCCATCCAGCCATGCTTTTTGACCCAGTAGTCTCCGCGTGTAGAATAGTAAAATGTGGCCAAAGCAAATCTCTGTGTCAGTCTCCATTTTGGAAGATCCTGGAGTGTAGAGTTTTGGTTGTTGTTGAGATTGGTAGTCAGCCATTGATAGGCCTTGGACTGGGGAGTCCTGGGGTTTTCTAAAGCTTCCAGTGTATACTCTGGTAGATTGAGAGAATCCAAAAGTTTTGTTGGTGCCATGGTTGGCGTTGATAGTTCTAGAGCTCCAGAAATTTCAATAGCTGTTGATTGGCTGTTTGTGTTGCTGCTGCCATTGCCTGTATTAGACACTGCCATAAACACCAAGAGTACCGCAATCACTGCCAAGAGAACCACATTGACTTCCAACGAAAGGACACAAAACAGCCTTTGCCTCCAGTACCGCTTGGACCTTTGGTTTGATTGAGCGCTTGTTCCTACATTCTGGTTTAGTAGATTGATATCTTCATGATTTTCGTCTCTCATGGCATGTATGACGAGAGCATCGATAGGTGCCTGGTCCTGTCCGATGCCATCTGGAGGAAAGGCACCCGGAAATGTGATGGGCCCGTCTTGTGGCACTGGTACAGGATGGCTTTCTTCATGTGTTGCTTCTGGTATTACTTGTATTCCCACTGCTGGAGGGAGAGTTTCGGTGCTTTCTTTCCCTGACGTTGAAGAAGCATCTTGAGTTTGCTGGGTAGTGGTAGTAGTTGGGATATTACTCTTTTCAATCATCTCAATATTGGAGGTAAAATTTTGGTCCACATCCAGAAGAAGATTGCTGCTGCCACCATCTTCAGCCTTCTTGGGCATGCTATTGCTGTTGGCCTTGCCTCAGGTTTGTTTCAGTTTCCGATCCAACTAGCTGGCTATAGCTATGGCCCACTGTTGGCTTGCATGCACATTGGCTAACTAGCTATAGCGACATGCATGGATTCCCTGCCGGTACTGTTGTTTGATTCCTGTTGTTTGGTTCCTGTTGTTTGGTTCCTGTTGCTATAACATACTAGTACCGTTCGTCATCAAATACAAATACTAGTTATATTGCCTGCCAAAAGTCTCTCCAAATGGAATGGCAATTTGTGCAACGTGTCTGTCGTGTCCCCTCGGACTCTTGGCTTCCCTTGGAAAATGCTCTGGATTTTGAGCTTCTCCCCGCT
>CAICTM010000117.1:55479-81099 GCA_903772945.1 Seminavis robusta | reverse complement strand
GTTGGAGAAGGTACCCAAACGCCAAACTGTCAAAAAGGTGGGGTAAGAAAGGAAGAGACAAAACCACTTGGTTTGAGGCACCCCCCCGGTATCGGTACCGGTAGTGGGTTTCAGATAGTACTGGGAGGGCGGGGAGGACGGTAGCAGGGCAAAAGGGGGCGGGTCGGTCTTTGTTATGAACGGGGAAATCATTGATTGAATCGAATCATTCGATTCAATTCGAATTCAACTTCGAAGTCATCAAGGTTTGATAGCCAGGTAGATGCGGTAACAGCATTATTTTCGAAAGCTTCTAATTATTCATAGCACATGTATCTTTAACTTATATTTACCTCAACTACAGCGTTTTGAGTAACACTCTCCATATCTTGAGCATCTTCTTTTTCGTAGGTCCAACCTCGGCACTCGGCACCACACCGCCATGGTCCTATCGCTGGAGCTCTAGCACTTCAATTTACATATCATGAATCAATCGATGAGACAATGGGTCGCCGAACAGAGTCGTTTTCCTCAAGGCGATCTGCTCACAGCATAGATGGCCTATCGATCACTGGCCCCACTGGTAACGATCAAAATAGCCTGAACCAGGCATCAGTGCGGCAAAATGGCGGTGGTAGCATCATTGGTGGCACCGGTACACAGACGCACGGTATCTATAGAGGCAATCATCAGGAAGCAATGGATGATTCCACCTACGCATTTAGCCTTCCTGGTATGTCTGTGGATACCCATATGATCTATCCCTGTTCCAAAAAACACAAGGCCAGAGTCAACAAGCAGCACTCCCAGTATTACTGGGCACCTGCAGATACCAGTACTAATACAATCCCAAGAGACAAAATTCCAGAGGATAGGCCTCTGCAATCCATTAGCATTCATGTCCCAGTGCCAATCACAAGACCACCAGAAGGGCAAAAGGTTGGTGCAAGTTCCAAAAGAAAGGCAACCTCAAGTGAAAAGAAACATGATGGTGCTAGGAAAGGTGGAGCAAAATTGCAACAGGGCATGCATGAGCTCGGTATCCTTCATGAAGAAGATGAAGAAAATCAACTGGCGCCAACCCCCGTCCCTGGAATGAATGCAACTCGAATGGGCAGCAACCCAAGACCTCCCAAAAAGTCCAAGAACCCAAAGCCTTCCAAAGGAAAGGCCAGGAACCCAAAACCTCCCAAAAAGGCCAGCAAAACACATTCTGACGAGCCACGACCTCATCCTGCCGCTAGTAGCCATCCAAACCAAAAAGAATCAACTCTCCATTTAGACCCACAAAGCAGTCGCATGAGACTTGCTGCAGTTTTGGCATGTGCCATGGGGTTGCTGCTCCTTTCCACGGCTGGATTGATGATGGCTCTGTTTCTCTTCGGCCATGCTTCCGAAGACGGCAACCAAGCAGTGGAAACACAACCAGCCAGAATTCCGGTAGAGTTGCCCAATAGCCATAGCATGGTCCCTATGGAGATTCCTCCTCCTGACCCATAACTTCCAGTAAGACTATCTCGTTCTAGCAAGCTACAGAGGTAGTACTACCGGTACAGTACCCTAGAACACCATTCAAATTCAAATGTTGGGGTGGCAAGGCCCCGTCAGCAGATGACTAGAATCATCACAGATGGGTATAGCAGTTAGTTAATTGTTGGGGTCTTAAGTTATTCCAAGGGCGACAAAGAATGAAAGTGAGCCTGAGCATCATCATCACCTCCTGATGGCTGGCTGCCCAAGGGAATGTCTGTTCAAAGCCCCAGCCACTCCAGGCAGGTCAGAGAACTCCAAAGCTTCAAATTCGTACCCAAGGGCTTGCTTGCGGTGAAGCACACCTTCACCGGCTGAGATAGGCGGAAATGACAAGGAATCCATGATTCTGCCGTCTCTCAATGATTCCGTTTGGGTGTCTGTTTTGACGTGTAGGTACTGTACCAATCTGTGTTCTCGGCCACTGTGCGACATGCGAGTTTTTGCGAATTGTGTGGTAGAAAGTACACAACAGTCTGTCCACTAGCTGTAGCCACCCTGTCCTTGTCTCCCAGTGGCACGGCATGCATGCATGTATCTGACAAACTGGTTGCAACGGATAGATCTATCTAGCTAGAATGCCGGGGTTGTTGTTTGTTTGTTGTCCCGTTGTTGACGGTTCATTCATGCATTCATTTCATTCAAACAAGGTTTGATATTCCAACAAGAGCCGGTACATGTAGCACTGCATATCGACGGGTCGGAGGAAGCGTTCCACTTGTTGTTTGCTGTCGACCGCCATTTGTTCCATGGCTTGGGTGTTCCCTTGGGCCCACGCTAGTTTCTGTGGCAAGTCACTCAAGTTGTAATTGACCGGAATGTAGTCCCGATAGGGCTGCAGGATTCCATGAAACCATTCTCGGTAGCGTGTGGATTTGAAGACCACCGATCCAGACCGCAGCAGTCCGGGAAACCGTGATGTGAATCCTACAAAATGCATAAATAATTTGGCAAGAAGAAAGAATGAGAGAGAGGTTGTGGCTGGCAAAGAAACAACCAATGATGGCAGTTAGTCAGTTCACAAACGTACCATTGCCATCGACATCCATGATATACTTGAATTGTTGCATTTGCCAATATCGCATGTGGGGCGCAAATCGGTACTGGTGTTGGTCCTTCCATTCGGGGACATGGTCTGGTTTTTGGACGACCCGGAAAAAGGCAAAGTCCACCTCCACACCTGTTTGGCTACTCGTATTGGTTTGATTGGCGTATTCCCGGACCAGTTGAAAGCGAGGTCCTGTCTCCCATACCCCGGTAGTGGATCCTCTCCAGGTAATGGCATTGCGACGGCGGTGAAAGGGTCGTCCTTTTTTAAACCAAGGCCAAAACCAGAACCATCGCGATTGTCGCCGTAAACTAAAGTGCCATGGCACCATCAAGTCTCTATTTTGAATAGTAGTTGGTTGTTGTTGTTCTTGTTCTTGTCTCGCTGGTGGTGAAGTGGTATTGGTATTGACATTAGTTGTAGTGCCAAAAGGCGATGGTGGTGGTTGTCCATCGGTGTAGTAGTCCATTTTACAAACGGAAAAGATGGGGTACATTTGTGGGAATTGGCCGGTGGATGTGTTTCGCGTGAGGTAGTGTTGGGGTATAGGTTGTGCCGTATCGTGTAGATTGAATACAAATGTGGAATTGAGAGGAGGCCCATCATGACGGATCACTGGTTCCAACAAGAACCTCAATAGTCGCTCAATGGCTCTTCGATGTCGTCGTTCGTGAGGGTCGTAACTTTTTTTGGCTTGATAGCCCACCACCGTGAGATTGTGATTTTCCAATGAAAATGCCATGTAGTGCTCGGAGAGTTGTGTGGCTTCGGGAAGGACTCGATCCCATTTCAGACTATTATTGGGAGGTCGAAAGTACTGCATGTCAGCTTCGAGAGTCTCGTAATAATTTTGTGTTTCGCACTGATGCTGAGTGGCAAAGCGATGCCATTCCTTCATTCCAGGAGGAGGTGGTCGATGGAATCTTCGTTGGTAGTCTTGAACAAATGCAAGCCACTCCTCTTCCGTCCGAAAATGGTTGTTGTTGGCTGAGGATGTATTGGCAAAACTTCTAGTGGACCGAAAGCCCACGAAAAAGGATACCCCCACCAAACCCAGAACTGTCTTTATTATTGTCTTGCCAATACCATTTCCCTGATGCATTTTATTCCTTTCCTTAGCCACAGGGGTCTTCTTGTCGCGTCTAGTAAGACATGTAAGTCGTCTTCGCCTCAACATCTTGCTCTTGCTCCTCTTGCTTCATTTCAAAAAATAATGAAGGGAAAACCAGCATTGGCATCCATTCGCGGATTTGATTTGCGCGCCATTTTTCTGATTGTGAACTGGTACAGGTGCAGCTGTACTGGAAGACAGTTTTGGATGGAAAGCTGCGGTAAATAAAGAGTTAAGGATAATATTTACTGTGTATATTTGAATAGGAAAAACTTGTTACCGCATCTACCTGTTTCCAAAAGCTGGTACCGTACGGTACAGGTAGCGGTACGACTGTACCGTACCGTACCGTGAACCACATCTTACACCCGATCCTGCGCAGAGGAAAAAACATTAGGGTTAGCATTTCCATAAAATGATTTTTTACTTTTCTCAAATGTTATTTTGTCTTTTGGACGTTATTTCACCACAACCTTCTCGATTTTCATAAGATTCTCGACGACGACCATGGCGCTGCGCTTGCCGTTGTCACTTTGATGTTTGTTTGTTGTTGTTCAGACGGTACTAGTACAGTATACTAGTAGGCAGCCAAGCACGAAGAAATCGCCCGTCACAACAATTGAGTTGAGCTCCATGCACTTTAGTCTGGGTTCGTAGTGGGTTGATCTCCTTGCACAAGATTCTGGCTACGGCAGTTGCACCGTACTGTACTGTACCGTAGTCTGTCAGGGTTTTCTTATTGATTGATTCCTGCCAGAGCGGTCGTTTGGTCCACTTTATGCACAGGAGGGAGGAATGACAAGCATGGAGGATGGGCATAGCGATGATGACGATGAAGAATTGGGTCGAAAGAAGAGGCTTTTGGATCAGGAGAAACAATCCAACGTCGCGTCGAAGAGACGAAAAACTGACACCATGGCTGCTGGAAACGAGGTTGATTTGACCCATTGTGACAGTGACAGTGACACTGACGACCCTGATACCAGTAGCCATCCTGTGACAGGCGGGCAAGCGCCACGGGAAAATGAAGCCGAGGATGATGCCAAAGGGAGAGAAGGAAGTACCGAACCAACTCTGGCACAAGAGACTTCCAACATGGCGGACAACGTCCATGAAACCACTACAGGGGGAGACGGGTCCAAATCCAAGGAAATTGGCCAACTGGTACGTACAGTACGTCAAGCTGTTGGGATGAATGAGCAGGACAGAGATCAGATCCAGAATACTACGTTGTTCCTGGTAAAGATCATTTACCATCTTGCCATACGGTACCAATAAGCATTCTGCTCAAAAGAGGTCCACTGCATTTGCATTGATTGACAGTCCTACGTGTACTTTACACATCAACATACTTTGTTTGGCACTAGCTAACCTCTGCACCTCGCATTCTATTTCTCTTAGGCAGTGACAATGGCTGACATTTTTGAGGAACTGGCACAAGAGGAGAGCGCCAACCGAACTGCCAAACCTGGAGAGGAAAATGCGTCAGAATGGCCAGACGAGGAGGAGAGCCATGGGGACAACAGGGAAGCTGTAGAAACGGCGACAAACAAAACTTCTGGGGAAGTGGTTGCCGAGACGAATGGGGATGAAGTGGAAGCTACTATGACTGTTGTGGAGCATGCGGAAAACGACAATGATGAGACTCCAGACAGTGATGAAAGCAGTGCCGAAGAAGACGACTTGTTGGCAAGTCATGATCAAGGCCACAGCAACAATAGCAATCTACAAGAAGAAACCATTCAGCTGGAAGAAGAAATTCGCTTGCTAGAACAATCCATCAAGAGTTTGAATGCGCGCAAACACGGCATGGATCGGCAAATGGAAGCATCTACTGCTCGACAACTCAAGATTGCTAAAGCCCTCGCATTCCAACGCGAACGCAAACAACACTTGCTGGCCAGTCAAAGCAAGCACCAAACATTGTTGCAGGATCTGCAAAAGTCATTGACCAAATCCCAAGACATTCTCATGAGACTCAACACCACCAGTACTAGTAGTAACGATGATGATGATGATGAGGAAGCCGTAGTTGTATTGACCGAAGAAGAGATTCAAAAGTTGACGGAAGAAATTCGACGGCAAGAAGAGCGGACCACGCAACAACAGCAACAACTTCAACAAGATGATGAGGGACAGGAGGAAGAAGAATCGCCACACATCAATACCAATCCACTGCCATTATCATCGACGAATGAAAAGAAGGTTGTGCCCAGTTGCCCCATCATTCCCATTCACGAGGACGCGTCTCGTCTGGAAGCGTTTTGGAAGGGACACAACATCATGTACGATAGTCATTCTTGTCTGCACAGTTTCATCCCTTGCATTGGTTCCCAAGAGACGCTGGTTCGAATCATGGACATTATCGCCGAGGAAACCCTTGCTCAAGACGCCAACAACGATACGACCCAGGCCGCAGAGTATCGGCGGAACAGTCTGCGCAATACATGCTTGGATTTCGTGCTCATGGCAGGGAACACACAACATGTCAAGAAAGCATCGAATCAAAACAATATTCCAATTGCCGAACAGGCAAAAACTGATGTCGCGACGACTGGACGAGACGATGAGCAACCAAACCAGGAATCCGCGTTGCATTTGAACCCGCACGTGGCCCTGTGCCCGTACGAGCTGGCAGGAGTCTGTGCTGATCCGTACTGCCCCTATCAGCATATCAACGTGGAGAATCGACCCAACAAAGTGTCGCTGTTGCCGAGAGAGATGCTGCCCTTGCCACCGTTGAAGTTGCCAGAACAACAAAACACGGACGAAGAAAAATTGGAGGAAGCGAGCGACAAGCAGAGATCAATACTTGTAGAAGCCAAGGAGGAACAAGGTGTCACGGAAGCTACCGCGCAAGTTGACCAATTGGCCGCTACCCGACAACTCGCATCATCCAACGACGATGATGACACAAGAGAACTGTCACATGACGAATCCAAAATGGTCCAAGCACCCGCAGCGGCGCATTTGGAAGGAGAGCATACCCACGAACAATCAGCCGAAGCAAGAAGTGAAGAGAATGATGTTGCCTGTAACGAGTTTGATGCGAACATGGATTTCATCCCATTCGGCGACGGTTCAGTTGAGGAACGCCGGGCCGAAACAAGAAGTGAACCGCAAGAGAATGAGGATGATGTTGCCTGTAACGAGTTTGATGCAAACATGGATTTCATCCCATTTGGCGACGGGTCAGCGGAGGAACGCGGGGCCGAAACAAAAAGTGATTCGCAGGAGAACGACAATGAGCATGTTGTTCCTCCAACGAGTTCGATGCGAACATGGATTTCGTCCCTTTCGGCGACGGTTCAGTGGAGGAACGCGGGGCCGAAACAAAAAGTGATTCGCAGGAGAACGACAATGAGCATGTTGTTGCCTCCAACGAGTTCGATGCGAACATGGATTTCATCCCTTTCGGCGACGGTTCAGTGGAGGAACGCGGGGAATCTGACGCAGACGATGAATCAGATGGCGTCGTCGACTTGGAGACTGCTGGACTCTTACGCCTCACGACAGGCAGGACTTCAGGAGCAAATGAGGAATTGCAAACCTCGATTGAAAAGATTCCAAGCTGGCCGTGGTGGCGTAGCGAGGAAAACGGAATGTCGCAAAACACACCCCAAGAGCTCTCTTCGTTTGATGACTTTCTACTCTCTTACGGGGAATTCCAAGCTCACAGAAACAAAGACGGGCCGCGTGTACTAGAATATCATGGAACCATCCCAACCTCCAGTTCAGCTCAACAAGTGTTTGCGTTCACCGCCAGGGTAGTGGACTGTGCCGGTCTAATGGTCCATGCTGGAAGATTTGACTTGACGGAGCCATTGTGCACCATTGCAGCGAACGTGATGCGGAGCGCGTCAAGAGAAAACAGCACGGTCGAGGGCAAGACCACGGCCGTTTTCCATCAGGTTTTGGAGACTTTACTACCAACGCTGAAAACCGCTTACTCCTGCCAGCATGGCATCCGCGGCACATTTCGCTGCCAGTTGCTACTTGCACTCATTTCAGATCGCTTGAAGCGATGTCACCATGCTCTCGCCATCAGCACCGAGGACGAACCTTGGTCCTTGCATTGGGGTTCTGACTGGTCGAACCAATTATCGGGCATGCTCTCTGAGAGCGGGGAGAATGATTTAGAGCAAGGATACCCCAATCACGGGCGGAAGCTTGATGCTTGGTATATTCGTGAATCTGTCAAAGAGGCGGTTTTTCGCAAAGACGACGCAGAAGGCGTCTCGGACGACAAGCATGAAATGCGGCTCAGTCTCGCTTTGCTATCAAACTTGCGGGAGGCACTCGTGTTCTCGTCCGCAGTCCGAGCGCGTTTCTCGTTGGATGCAGCGGCAAACGACTACGTGAAGTCAATCTGGACTATTGTGAAAAGTCGTCTTTGCCAGCGAACAAGAGTTCTCCCACGTTCTGCCGTCTTTCAAAGGTCTTACATATACTTCGGATACATCCTTCTTGGTGTTCTGGAAGGAGCTGTGGATTATCTAAATGGTCTTGAAGGGGGCAACATCCATGCTCTTGCCTTCTCTTCATTGGTACAGCTTGACGTTGCAATCTACGGAATCATAAAGCAGTTGACGAACAACCCCCGAAGCGCTGATGACGAATCTCCCATTCTCGAGCTCCTGTTCACTCCCATCTTGGCAGCATCTGCGAGCCTTTCTTGTCGCCTTGGTCAATACGCTAAAGCTCAGCATCGATTAGAAGACGCACTGAGCATTTCAACCACCAAGAGCAAACTGCCCAACTTTATGACATATTCGGAACTTCTTTGGTCACAATTGCTTCACCTGCGGAGTTCTCTTCCGTTTAGCCAACAAGCCATGACGACAAACAAGCCAGCACGGCGCTCGGGGACGTTGTTACCGAAGGATTTGAAGCAGCAACACGAGGCACTGGCAATCACGGTTGCAATGCTGGGATTGGACCTACACCACGTTTGCCTTGCGGGCGACTGGAACCTTCTGGCTCGAATGAAGCTACCAGGTAGTGCACGGGCAACAAAATCCAATGGTTCGAAAGAAGCCACAAAGCTGAGCAGCCTGAGCACCTCGTTGCTGAGGGATGGAACTGAGGACCTTTCAATTGTACTGCAATCTGGATCAAGCATCCAAAGTCTATCTAGATCAGAACTGTCAACAAGGTTCCCGATGAGTCTGCTTGTTTATGGAAATAAGATCACCTCCTTGAGCCTCGTTTCTTGTGAGCTACTCGATCTGCCATTTTCGTTTGGTGTCTACCTGTCGAACTTGAAGGTGCGTTTTGATTTGTTGTTTTGCTTCCTGTCTCTGGAGATGAAAGTGCAAATCCTATCCTATCTTCTTGCCCCGCGTGTTCCCTTTTGTAGGCTCTCGACGTGTCTCGAAACAATCTTGTCTTCCTTCCGGACTCTTTTGGAGCATTGAAGAATCTCCGGAGCTTTGCAGCAAATGACAACAAACTCCAAGCATTGCCATCGTCCTTTGGAAGACTGTCCATGCTGCGAAAGCTGCTGCTCTGCAACAATGCCTTTACTTCCTTTCCTTTGTCTTTGAGAAGACTGAAGCAATTGGAAGAGCTCCAGCTGGCCGGAAGCGAATTCACAATGAGCAACTCAGCACAGCTCACCCTCGAATTGCCAAAGCTGCGATTCTTTTCCGCACCGGTTGTGACGGGGGACAGAGACGAGGAAGTTCAAAGAGAAGAGTCCTAGCATGGCTCCTTCACGACACTCAGCCTTGCATCCCCGCGAGGGTTGCGCCTGCTGGCCCACCGTTGCTCTCCTTACTCTCGAGAGATAAACAGCTAATAATAGAGCTTTTCTCGTAGCCACTTCACGCCGCACAATTCGAAGAGAAGCCTGGAAGGAGTGCAGCCTCGAACTTGAGTTTGGGAACTGCCAACAAAATGCGCAATTTTGCCTCCAGGAGAAGATGTTTCATACGTCTCCCAAGTAGAGCAAGTCGCTTGGCTGGTATACAGTAGGCTTTGTGGCGCGACAATCAGTGTTGTTTTGACAGTACCGGTAGGTGAGTAGGCTGTGATGATAAGCACATTCATAGACCCTTAACGAATGAAGCTAGCTAGCTAGCTATGTAGCAAGCAGCACTGGCAAACCACAATTTGTTTCGAGAATGCGCCAGCTAACATACGTTACAGTATCATTTCAGTAAACAAATGCTGCCCGCCACGGATGCTCTGAAAACATCTTACAAGTCAGTCCACTGATTTGGTTCCCCACAAATACATCACTCCAAAATAATAATCTCCTCAAACGAAACCATTAGTGTTCACTATAATGTTCCCATCCACACTGTCTCCTTGGTGAAGTATCATGTCTTTTTGTTGTTGTTCCTGTTGATGTTGTTGTTCTTGCTGTTGTTGCGCAAACAAGTCACATTGCTCTTGCAGACGCTCCTTCATTCCATACCAATCAAATGTCAACATGCCTTGACCCCGACTGGGACATTTGTTTTGTTCTGGATAGTATACATCGTGATCTTTGTTGGGTCCTCCCAAAAAGGTTGGAATATCATCGAGTCCATGTTGTAGCAATCTCGTCAAGTGTTGTACGGCATGGGCTTCATTGTAAAAGTGGAATTTATGTGCCAACCGTCCTGGCATGAGTGGCAATAACAAATTCATACAAAATTCGACAATGCCCGATACGGGAGCACTCATGAGAGACTGCATGCGATCGGGATATCCCTTGACGAGTCCCTTTAACATTTGAAAGGCAAAGGTTGGATTGGGCGGGGGTGGTTTGTACGAGTGACTGACGACGACAAAATCTGTCACACCCGGTGGCATGGCCATAATTCCGGCATCGGCCATGGCAATGAGAGCATCGACTTCGGCTTGCACGTTGGGATACCAGAATTTTCGATTGGTGCGAATCCATAGCACGGGACGACCACCTTTGGTGAGACCGTGCCAATACATGCTTCCATTGTTGAGAGATTCCACCATGGCTTGAGCAAATTTGGGTTGTTGTTTATAGTCGAGTGTATTGCAGTGATCAATATACGTGGGCAATTGCGACGCTCGATTTTCGTGTCGCCATTGCAGCACGTGAATTAGTTTTTCCAGAGTGTATTCCAGAGGACGTCGTTGTGTAGGGTCTTTGCTGTACGGTTTGCTGGCGACCGATCGTAGATAGGCATCGCTCATGTAGTGACTGTCGTCGGGGAACTGTTCCGCCAAGGCATTTTTCAAAATGGACAATTCGTCATCGGAAAACAAAAAGACGGCTTCGTCTTTTTCTTGGTGTTCTTCTTCTTCTTCTTCTTGCGCATCGTGGTAATGCATGCCACTGTCCACGGAATGCGTGTTCCGAATACTACTGCTGCCCTTGTGTTCCAACGCATCGTACCAAATCTCATCGGCCCAATCGTCGTCTACTGGAATGATCCCCAGGATCCTCGAACTACTCGACGGCTTTTTCCTTCGTTGCAGGAGACCATCTCGCTCGTTTGCCGACACATCGTCATCATTCAAGTCGTCGTTCGAAGGACAGCAGAAGCAAATGTTGCCCATCGTGTGTGTCGTTACTCAATTATTAGTAAAGTTAGAATGGGTTTGTATTGGAAAGCTACGTATTGCTAATAAAGAGACAGTGAAAGCAAGGGTGATGCGGAACATTAGGGCATCATCAAGGATCAAGGAAGTGTCAAACAAGCGTGTTGGCGCTTGGGCGAAGACCGTTGGATCCAAAGATTCGCCGTGAGAGATCTCTGACGGAAAATGGTTTCCCCATGGATTTAAGTCAGCGGGAGCTGCGATACCTCGGCAGAAAGACAGATAGAAGAATGATAACATGTTTGAGATTGCACCCTTCTTTCAAGGTAGCCCTGGCGGCAACACACGACGAACGTGTGTTGCCGCCCGGTATCATTCCTTCATTATAACCTTCTTTTTATTTAAGCTAGCCCTGGCGACAACACCCGACTTCGTCGTGTGTTGCCGCCCGCTAACCATAATTTTACAGCTGTCACTCCCGTACGTACCTGTAACGTTTGTAGCTTCTGCTGGATTATTGTATTGAGTGCACTAACCTTGAATAATCATGATTTATTCCTACCCCTAAATTGTAGAGTTGGCTTGTGCCTATCTCTATCCCTATATTTTGGCTTCACCGGAACAGGAAACAGGAAGCAGGAAACAGGAAGCAGGAAGCAGGAAATACCAAAAAAGGGGGTGAGGGCTCAGGCAGATAGACTGCCGAGGTAATTGCTTTGCTTTATCCGTTGATTGACCACCATGTCTAATAACAACAACAACAACAACAATGATGATGATGTTGATCTTCTCAAGATCGTGGAGTTGAGATTGCAGCTAGGAAATTCAGAAAATTGTCAAGAAGAGCATGAGTCTATTATTTTAAAAACAAACGCAAGATGATCCTGATGATTCCTCGAGTCGTTCTTCTTCTTGTCCTAGTAGTAGTCCTGCTGCCACCACCACAAGTGGCTTTGATATTATGAAAATTGTCAGAGAAAGAGCTGATGCTGCACGTCTTGAGCTTGAGACAGCTGGAGACGTGGAGCTAGTACAAGTCGCCGAAAAGGAGATTGACAACAACAACAACAACAACTATGACAGTACCGCAGAGGATGCACAAATGCCACAACAAACAATTCTAACAAGACAACCTGGATATTCTTGTAGACAACTACAATGGATACCTGGAGCCTATCCCGTTGATGGTCCATTTCTTGCAAATGACAGGAGTAATACTGGTACCAGTGAGGAAGGCCTTGACAATTGGGTTGAAGAAATTGCAGATGATGAAATCATTGCACATCCTATAGACGATGATCAGCAGATAGACTTGTTACCCAATGCAGAGCCACTTCCAACGGACCAGAGATCAAGACAGTACTGGAGGCAAAAATTGCTTTGTTCCCTTTCCGCTGAGATCATTGTGGCTCTCCTTGTTGTGTCTATTATTGTCCTCATTTTTGTGCTGACATCCACACAAGGAAACAGAAATCAACTACAAAATCAAAATGAATCAATCCATATTCCTGCAAATCCTGTGGAAGTTGCAACAGAACAGACCTTTTTGGAGTCACTCAATCTACCTCACTACACACAAGAGGCTCTGGCAAACTCCAGATCTCCTCAGTCCAAGGCATATCAATGGTTGGTCAACAACATCAATAACCAAACCTTCTTCACTCAACCAGATCTACCAAAATGGAGACTGGCACAAAGATTTGCTCTGGCCACATTCTACTGTTCCACAAGAGGGGACTATTGGGTGAAACATCGTGGCTGGCTGGATTGGGAGACTAATGAATGCAGCTGGGAACAAATTTTCTGGAATCTCACATTCTCTCCAGACCTGTCCTGTAATGAGATGGGAGAAATCAAGGCACTGGTATTTTGGAATGCCAACAATCTGGAAGGAACACTTCCTCCTGAGATATTCTTGCTGGGCAATGGCTTACAAACATTGCAGATTTCTGGAAACGCTGAACTTTCTGGAACCCTCCCAACAGAGATTGGACTCTTGACAAACCTCACAATGATGTCATTTGGTTTATCTGGTCTTTCAGGCAGCCTTCCAACAGAGTTGGGTTGTCTGCAATATCTTACCAGTCTCAGAGTCACCCACAGTCACATCTCTGGGCCTCTTCCTTCAGAGCTTGGCAATTTGTTGAACCTAACAGATCTTACTTTGATAAACACAGCTCTCACAGGTATCGTATGCGTTCATGTATTCGTTGCTTGTGGATACAGGAAGCTAACATTTGGACTTCTTTGATCATTTCAGGGACCTTCCCCAGTGAGATCTACCAGTTGCAACAGATGAAACATTTTTCTGTGGAAGGGAGTCCTGGACTTAATCCGGATTACCTCCTTCCAGAGGTTGTAAGGCATATGCACCATTTGAAAACACTTAGCCTCACTAATATGGAGGTTGAGGAGGAGACATCATTTTCATGTTGAGTATCGGTAGTCCCATCTGGACTAGCCAGAGTGTTTTAAAGGCTGCTGATCATTCACTGACTGAACTTTGCTTTCTTTGCTGGCACAGTGAACCTTGGAGAGCTATCAGAACTCTTTGTTCTCTTTTTGGAAGATTGGAACATCAAAGGGACGCTACCTGTGGAGATCAAAAAAGTAACCAATCTGGTAAGGCTTTCTAACTAGACTTTGTGGGTGGAAATGGTGCTTTTCTCATTCCTTTTTGACTTGCACGGCTATTCAAAAAATGCCCATTGGATGTTGTCCGACTCTGAAAGGCTCTGCTTACTCTCCAGAATTGTTCAATCTCCGGAACCTTTCCTCGTGTGCTATCAGAGTTGCCCAGTAAGTTGAAGTTCTTGTCTTTTTTATGATATTATGTACATTTTTCACTCACTTTCTTCAGTTTTCATCCTGCAGATCTCGCCCAGTTGAAGCTTGGCTCAAACCATTTGAATGGTAGACTACCACCTCATCTCTTGTCGGAACTGACAAAGTTGCAGGTGTTGTCCATCAAGGACAACCTGTTCTCAGGCTCCATTCCAACAGAAATTGGTGTGCTCTCCAGTCTCAAGCAGCTGGAACTGCAGAATACATACCTATCTGGCACAATTCCGACGGAGCTGCATGCCTTGGACAACTTGACAAGCTTGGTACTGAAAAATACTTTGTTATCAGGCAGGATCCCTGACAAGCTGTGCAGCAAATTGTACAAAGAGAGATTTCAGTGTTTTGGTAGGCAGTGCCAACGTGTCAGGACAGTAGATGCAGCATGCCAGGGTACTTGTCTCTGCGGATGCAATTGTACTCCTTGCACCCATAGTAGAACAAGATAGTCAAAGTGATGCGTGTGCAGCTTTCTCGGCGTTGTATTGAGTTCCGGCTCTTTGTTTGTTCACACGAGTTCCCTTGGAACGTACTGTGGCAAATGCAGTGATGAATGATGGACAACACAGTCCATCTTGGCTCAGCATCACTTGCAAGAGGTCATCACATGTGATTACATCACTGAGCATAGTTCAATCCAAGGGTGGCGTGGCTTCCGCCATCATGCGTTCGGCTTCCATACGTCAAGAAAAAGCTTCCGGGTCAACTCAGAAATTGACCTCCGTGGTGCAAACTGCCTTCATGGATCCTTTGGGAGTGGAGGTCGTTGGTTCCATCGGCACACACCTGACACTCATGGTGCCTGGCTTTGAGTGGACTGGTGACAGGGTGTTCCAGGAAGCAACGCGCATGCTTCAATGGGAACTTGGAACCCAACAGATATGACTGGTTTTGTCGTTCTGATGTGTCTGCATCGGAGATCGAGGAGCAAGCACGAGTTGTGCACATCGATACAGTTTTGAGCACGAGCGAATGCACATGCAGCGAGAGATGGAGAACGCCCTCTGGATGTGAGGAGTTTCTGGCTATGCCCCTCGATTCTGAC
The DNA here is from genome assembly GCA_903772945.1 of Seminavis robusta. Classification (NCBI taxonomy): domain Eukaryota; phylum Bacillariophyta; class Bacillariophyceae; order Naviculales; family Naviculaceae; genus Seminavis; species Seminavis robusta. The sequence goes on along the minus strand of CAICTM010000117.1, from coordinate 66,036 downwards.
GGTGGGAGGAAGCTCTGCGCAGCTGACCAGAATCGACAACGATGGCCAGTCTGGTGTGACTGAATGGTCGATTGGGCTTTCCTCCTTCCACAACAAGATGTAGCGGAGGAGATGCCATGACATAGTATAGCCTGTTACGCGATGACAAAATGTGGTGGCTACCACCCAGTCTTACTTAATTCATATGTTGGATACTTAGTAATTATTGAATCTTACTTTTATTTTACTCTCAAACCTGGTAGACCGCGGCAGTTTTGGAGCAAATATGTATACACACTGTGCTGCTACTTTGCTAATACCGGTATATAGGCTTTGTTGGTGTTTCAGGGAATCAGCCCTGGGCCTGCTTGGAAGCCGGATGTTCCAAGTCCCAAGTCGCAGAAATATCTTTGTTGGGGCCAAGGTGGTCCTCCTCATCCTTATCTTGGATCTTGGCGCAGTGGCCTTTGAAGGAGGCGCACTTGGTGGAAGAACAAATGTACCAAACAATGGCAATTGATAGAGTTGCGAAACTTGGATAAAGGTGGCCTTTTGAGGCCCAGAAGGTAGTCAGCAACAGTCCATGACAAGCCAAATCCAAACAATGAGCCGATCGTGTAGTATTTCTGGGTGATGTCGATGATTTGGGCCATGAGTTCTTCCTGGGCTTCAAGAGTTCTTGTGTTGTGTTCAATGTCGCTATCATGTGTTGAGTAAAATGCTGTGATCAAGATGCTTCTCATCAAAAGAAGCACACTCACACCCATCATGCTGGAAACAACAGACCAAACCAATGCTACAGTGTAGCAGACTCGGTCAGACAGAGCGTCATCTTCAAACCCAACAAAAACTGTTAGCAGATAGGACAATGCCAAAGTGGAGCCTTGGATGAAGATTCCAATGCAAATTCCAAGGAGGCTGCTTGCAACTCTGGCGGTATGGATTGCTTCATCCGGAACCATTTCTTGTTCGAATTCACCCTTGTCTCTTTTGTCGAAAACTTTGGTTTGTTCTTTGTCGAGGAGCTTTTGCATCAACATGGTTTCCATTTTGTTGAATTATTGTGTATAGTAGCTATAAGAGCAAGTTACCTGTGGAACTTTTGCCAATCCAAGAAGTTTATGGATTTGAGCCAACAAAGTCAATCAGCAGCAAATCTTGTCCACCAAGGTTGTCGTGGTTTACCTTTCAATCCTCCAATGTTCCTATGGGTTTCCATGAAGGAACGCGTGTGAATGAACAATTGATCCGTATTGTCACTCCCACGCGGATCTTGCGGGTTTCAAGGCTCATAAAAAATTCTTTTCTGTGCTGCCGCGATACGGCTCGTATCTGCCAGGAACAGGATCTGTTGCGATCTTACAGTATCTCACTACTAGCTAGCAGCTGTAGATGTTTTGGTAGATGCTTTGGAGACTTCATCGTCGTCTTTGATGTGATGTGCTGTGCTTTCATGTGATGTACTAGCGGAGAACGATGCCGGGTGGATTGCGTTCGGCGGGACATGGCATTGACGACGAAGAAAGGAGAGGGCGGGGTCCCTTGTATATCAGAGCTTGGATCCTTCAGCAACCCACTACCTTTAAATAGATAGAGAGGTAGATAGATGTTGGTCTCCGCCACACCAAGCGCCACCCTTCAGCACGACCCGAGCTCTTTCGAAGGCCGCCGATGTTGCACTCCCACAACTCGTCAAGCCAATCCCAAAGCAACGCACCAGATCAAACACGATTCAAAGGCTGTCAAGCGTCACTTCCACATCATCTCCGTCGAACGTCCCTCCGCCAACCGTTTTTGTGAACGGTGATTCTTCGTAGAAAATGTACCAAGAAGTGGATCTTTGAGTGGGAACCCTCGTTGGCCAATTCAGCCTCCAATGGAAACAACACAAAAAGCAAAACCCTTGCTACTTTCAAGGACAACAACAGCTACCAGCTAACTAACTAATATAATAATCATGGGTGTAAGTGTTGACAATGGCGGTGTTGGCAGTGTTCGTTTCGGGTCGGGCGTCTCTCCTTGATTCATCACTAGTTGGATGGAGAGAAAGAGGATGGCCACCCTCGAGTGGAAGAATCTTTTGTGTTTTTCCGATGCCTTTCTCTCACCTTTTTTCCTTCTTTCTTCTCTGTTTTTGCGATTTGATAGCGATCTCGTCGTGGCGGTGGTGGTGGTGGTCTTGGCAGTCGCCGTGCGGCTCCAGCTCCTGCTCGTCGTCCTGCCGCAGCTCCTCCTGCCCGTAATGCATCTACTAGCACTCCTGCTCCCATGCAGGCACCCGCTGCTGGCGGCGGCATGCTGTCTGGGATTGGATCCACCATTGCACAGGGAATGGCCTTTGGAACTGGTTCCGCCATTGCCCATCGTGCCGTCGGTGCCGTGGCTGGAAGCATGGGAGGCGGTGGCGAAGGCGCTCCGGTCGAACAGGAACAGCAACAGTCCATGATGACGCAGCAGCAACCACAATTGATGGGTGCTTGTGCCAATGATAAACAAATGTTCTACGAATGCCTTCAAATCAACAAGGGAGATCAGCAGTCGTGCTCGTTCCTTTACGAACAGCTTCAGGCATGTCAGCGCAGTGATAATCAAATGTCATTCAACTAAATCTACGATTGAATTTCGAGCAAAAATGTTAGGAGAAAGAATAATATCAATCAACCGGATGACAGAGGAAACGTGACTTTTTAAAAACAATCAACTGGAAAGGAAATGTGACGTGAGTTGGTGTTGAGGTAGTGGAAGACACGTAGTAGTAAATGGTTAAAAGCTATTATGATTGATTCAGATCATACCACAGGTTAAAGCGATTAGTACTAGTAGGATGACAATTGAACACTGATTCTGAATTTCGTAGAAAACCTATTTGCTGTCAGCAGCTAGCCAGCTAGAGAGTGTAATGTTCGCTGAATTCATGCCGGTTGCCGCGCTCGAGACGACTCGACTCGAGCATTCAAATCCATTCTCTTCTAGCTGCCGTATTGCATAGCTAGCTAGTAACCTGTGCCAAGACAGGAAGAGAGAGTAATAGGTAGGTTAGAAACGACAAAAGATCTCAAATCGTCACGTTTCGTGTTGTTTTGGATCCTTACCTGGTTTGCGATTTTGTTGTTGTTGCTGCTGATGCTGCTGTTGCAAATGATGAGGCATTCCAGGTTGGCCCATGGGAGGCATTTGCTGCATCCCTTGCATCGGCATCGGTTGATACGGTTGTCCGCCGGGAGCAGGAGCCATCGGATTGAAAAACGGCTGGGGTGCCATGGCCTGGCTGGCACCACGTTGAGGTGGTCCAGGTTGAGGAGGATAGCCTACGGCACGTTGTCCCTGCTGTTGTTGCTGCTGCTGCTGCATCATACGAAGCTGAGCTAGCTGATGTGCTTGCTGGGGGCTTCCATACTGTGGAGCTTGACGGGAAGCCTGTTGCTGCTGCTGCTGCTGCATTAATTGGTAATTTGGCTGCTGTTGGGGCGGTGCCTGTTGACCTTGCGGAGGTGAATGTTTCATGTATTGATTGTATTGAGCTGCGGCGGCGGCAGCAGCAGCCGCCGTGGGAGTTGGTTGTCTGGCATACGTCGACGACGGTGCAGCAGCAGCCGCAGTGGGAGCTGGTTGCCTGGCATACGTGGCCGGCGGGGCAGCAGCAGCTGCAGCGGGAGTTGGTTGCCTGGCATACGAGGACGACGGAGTGCGGGCCATCGGAGGAGGCGGTTGAACGGCAGCAGCAGCTCGCTTCGTTGCTGCATCAGTTTTGCTCCCTTTTCGGGCCCGAGGTGAAGGATTCGCAGCCGTAGTCTTGGAAGTTCGTCGTCGCTTGGTTTCCGGCTTTTTCTTCTCAGCTCCAGCCCCAGTGGCTCCCGCACTGCTAGCAGATTGATCCGTAGTCTTGGAAGCGGCAGCCGAAGACAAAGAGGTGGTTTCCTGTTTGCTCTTGGCGGCGGCTTCAGCAGCCACTTCGGCAGCGTTTTCCTTGACCGTAGATGCAGAAGTAGTTGACTTGCGTTTCGCTGTGGTTTGTTTGGGAGGTGGGGGGAGATGAAACGAATAGCCGACCATCATGGCATCGGGAGATATATTCAGTGGGTCTCCTTCAGCCAACGATACTACGAATAGCGGAGAAGAGGCGAAGGGCAGAATATAGGTCAGGTGACGGAATGGACTCGACTCTCGATCGCCGCAACTGCTGCCAAACATTACCTTCTGATGGTGCCGAAGGATTGGTTTCCGCGAGACTCGTGGCCGTAGCGACGGAAGACAACTGCGAGGCAAGACTGCGCAAGTGCGACGTTCGGCTGAAGGCCGCAGCTTGGCGACCCGGTGTGGAAGTCATCTCGGCAAGGTTCTTGCTGAATATAGGAAACGATGGAGCACACGGCAAGATATGGGAAGTTTTCTCTTCCTTAGGGGCATCCAGACGCAAGTGCCAACCTTTGATTGCCAAGCAACAATGGATGCATAAGATCGCGTCCAGGGCAGACCACGATCAAACCGCAGACACAAAGAACATCATGTTTGCTTACCTGGCTCTGCCCACGCTGCTGAAGACGAGCCTGAGGGAGGCACTGCTGGCAATGGAGGATCTGGAGCCACTGGGTACATGGCAAGGCAAAACAACTGCTCGGCTCTCTGTTGATCCTCCTCCAAATCGACGTGTTGCTTCTTTGACGAAGGAGTTGCTTTCATTGCTTTTGCTACAGACTCACGAAGATCCAACGTCAAAGATTCGAGCGAAGGCCGGAGAACGATCTGTTGTCGTCGCCGGTGCATCTTATGCCAGAGACTTTTCTTTAGAGGTCCCGGAATGCCCGGCAGTAACGCTTGAACCCATGTGCTGCTGGCATTATTGAGTCTCTTCTGATTCAGTTGTTCTCGTCGCTTTTCAGCTGTCTTATGCAACGATGCAATGACATCTTTCACTCTACCGGCGGCACGCTCATTTTCAGCCGCCTCGGAGAGCTTAGCTCTCCCCTTGCTCCTAGGTTCTAAGGTGGCCTTTTTCTTCTTCAACACATTCGTGGCAACGGCGACAGCCTTTTGTGAATGCTTGGCCAACTGGGAATGCAGGAAATGCAACATGTGAGCGGCAGGCTGCATCGTGATACAAATCTTGATGAGAGCAACGCACAAATTCCCGGACATACCTGTTGCATTTTCTGTGTACGAGTGCGTGCTTCGCCGTAGTTGCTTGTTGCAGTCTTGTGTCGATTGGCAGCTGCCTCGAGGTTCGTCTTGTACCGTACGATCGCCTTTGCAAGTTCATTTCTAAATGGAGGTTAGCGTTGGTCATCAATGAGCTTATGGAAACGAAACGATACGAGGGTCCACTGAACACATACCTGTCACCCGGGTTGGCCGTTGGCAGCGGGTTTCCATCTGCAATTTCAAGATCATCTGTCAGGACTAACGAGTGGACGCAATTAGCGACCACGGATGCTACTTACCAGGGCCAAGATAGTTGGCGAATTTGGTCCGAAAGTCCAACTGAATCTGTTTGGCCTTCTCGAGTTCAGCAGCTCCAGTGTCGACCGCCGCTTTTGCTTCTTTCTCTTCGTTTTCCGCCCTGCTCAAGGTTGTCTCGGCCTCACTTGCCAAGGAGGACAGCTCGACGATTTTTTTCTCCAGCTGTTGAAGACTCGCATCTTCTTGTTCCCGAATAGATGCAGCTCGCTGAGCCGACGCAGTATTTTCATTGGTCCTTAGATCCGTCACAACACAACGCACGTGACCTCCTTGCGCGGACAGAGAATCCCCAAAATCGGGAGCACTCTTATCCATGTAATGATAGCCACGGGGCACTTCCCCGCAAACGATTGAGTGGAGAATTGTGTGCGCCTCGACGCCCCAGGGAATGAATTTTTCTTGAGTCTTATCGATTTCCTTACCATCGGTCGACTTGTCCTTATCGTTTTTCTTGTCACCATCCCCGCTCTTGTTCCCCGAGTTTTTCGCTTTATCACTATTTCGAGTTGTATTGCTCCGACTGCTGGCATCCTCCGTGTTTCCGCCCCCCTCGCCGTCCTTGGTTGCATTCTTATCGGCGTAGACTGAGATCCACAAGCCTTCGTTGTGGATTTCGACAGACAACTGCTTGCTAAGTTGACTAAAGATCGATTTGCGTTGCTTGTGTCGAGCTGAACCACCCGACACTTCCTCCTGATCAGCTAGGCCCTCGTCCTTTTTCCAGTCCAAATTGGATTTGATGGGTGACGGCGATCGCAGCTCCTCTTTCTCTTCCATCTTCTTCTTCGCAGCGTCATGCGCCGAAGTGGCAGGATCGGAGCTCCTCTTCTTCCCCGCAGCAGACGAACTCGGGGTGGCAAATGGAGTAGGCGAACATTTGCGTCGCAGGTTTTCTTTGGCTTCGTTGGCTTGCTGAATCAGCAACTCCTTCTTTTTCGTAATTTTCTGCATGTGCCGTTTCACATACCGCTGTCGCAAGTTCTGAAACCCAGTGTAAATCTTGGCATAAACCTTGCGTTTGCTCGCTTCAATCTCTTGCAATTTGTGTTGGTAGTTGGCACGCAGTTTTTCCTGCTGAGCTTTGAAATCGTTTTCGCTCTTCTTTTTAATTTCCTCACCCTTTTGACGAAACTCGGCCATTTGCTGATGCTGTTTCCGATGGAGCTGTTGCTGAATCATTTGCCATGCGTGCTGTGCTTGAGGTGCTTGCGTTTGATTCTGAAACCGCGCTCGGTGTTCTTGTGCCTTTCGCTGCGTTTCCTTGTGATGTCGCTCTGTCAAAATCTTGATCCCCTGTTGAATCCGAGCATTGTTGTTGTTCATTTTTTCATTGTATAGCTGCATGAGTCGCTGGATGTCTCGTTTTTCTTCCTGTGCGGCCTTTTGCTGGTACTTTTCAATGTTCCGATTGGTCAGGAGTTGTTTTTCCTTGGATTGTTCCCCAATGGCGACATCAATGTCTTTGCGTCCCGCGGCATCTTCGGCTTCCAACTGTGCGAGTTTCTTCTTTAGCACCTTGTCTTCCCGCTCGACAATGAATTCAATGTAGGAGGGATCTTGCTCTTCATGAGTCTCCTGAAAGAAGCACAGAGAATCCTCCAATTCCTGATCCATTCTTTTTCGATCATAGTCGTTGTTGTCGTCGTCGACAGGACAACTAAAATCGTCCGCCATGGAATTGAATTCGGACGAAATCGCATCGGGATGTCCTCCCGACGATACTACATTGGATGGAGCCATGTCTGCTTTCTGGCTACTGGTATTCTCAATCTTTACGGGACTTTCGGGTGGTGTGACCGACCGAATGTTGATTTTGAATTTCTTTTGTGCCTTGGCGCGCTTTGCTTTCTGCCGCCTCTTTCGGGTGGGAAAGGCATCGGGGAAAAAGACCGCATCTTCCTCATCTTCTTCCTGTACAGCATTGTTGGCGACCGCATCAGTAGTAGTAGTTGTTGCTGCAGCAGGGGTGTTGGTATCTCCAGAATTGGAGTCTTCCACGGCAGTCGACGCAATGGGCGTTGACTCCTCGACGGGTTGCGCTTGGCTGGACATTGACTCCTTTGTATTTTCGTCTGCATCAATCTCCATGGGTTCCGCTGACTTTGCTGCAGCTGCTTCCTTTGCTTCTGTTGCCTCTGTCTTCTCGGCACTGTCGTTACTGGCAGCAACAGCGACGGGCAGTGCCACGGGCGGTGCTGTTGTCGGAGTTGCCGAAGACTCGGACTGTTGCTGTGTGGATTGTTGTTGTTGAGTTTTTTCTGCAGGTTTCACCACAAACTCCGCCTCTTTAGCGACATTGTCCTTGTTCGTTGCAGCTGTTTCTGTTTCTGGTTGTTTCTGTGGTGGTGGTGACGTTTTTGTTTCGCCCTCTTTACTGTTGGGTTCGTCCTCGTTCGTCTTTGCAGCTTGACTAGTGCTATTACTGGCATCCACCATGACCACATCTTCCTCCTTCTCCGTCGTTTCGTTGGCGGGTGGTGATTGATTCTGCTCGACCGTCGCTTTGCTGCTGCTGCTACTTTCATTATTGGCAGGTTGTTTCTCCTCCTTGCTACTGCTGTCAACTGGAGCCGCTGTTGTGATCCCAGCTGGGGATGATGTAGTTGTCGTCTCTGTGACGTTTGGGACGCTAGATTTGTCGGGGGGATCAAGTGCTTCTTTTTTATCCGAACTGATCGGCACGGATGTGGATGTTTGACTGGTGGCAGGAGCTGGGATGTTTGGTTCGCTTGTTGTCGAAGTATTGCCACTGGTTTCATTCTTATTGTTGTCGTTGTTCTTGTTCTTGTTGTCGTCCGCAACTGGTTGGACTGGACCGTCATCTGCAGATGGTGTCTTGTCCAAATCATCGGCGGGTTTGTCACCATTGCCCGTAGCTGGAACAGGAACAGGAACAGCCGCATCTGGAGACTGTGTGGAAGTTTTCTGTTCCGCGTCTTTGGGTGGCTGTTCTTCACTGGTACTAACGGCAGCATCAGAGAGAGAATTTTGGTTGTTGTTGTTGGAAGATTTGTCTTGATTCTCCTGTGTTTCGGCCGATGTTGTATCACCATTTGCACTGGTTGATGGTGGTGCATCTTTGGCGTTTTCCTCTTTCTCTTCTACTTGCTGTCCAACCACCACGGCGGGTGGATCTGCAGCAGTCTTAGTACCAGTGGTGGTGGTGGTGATGGCAGCATCGGATGCTTTGGGATCTTGTTGCTTTCCGTCCGTCGTCTCTGAAGTTGTATTTGTGGTAGTAGCGCCCTCTGTTTCCGTGGAAGCTGTCGGTGGGGTCTCTGTCGGCACATCCTCTTTTTTCTTTAGCTCGGTCTCCTTTTCTTCAGGCGGCTCTGGTTTCTCGTCTTTTTCTTTTTTCTCGAGAGCATCACCAGTGTTGGACTTCGTCTCCTCCTTGGGTGATTGTTGTTGCTGTTGCTGTATGGGAGCAGCTGCTACTGCTGGAGCTGCCACGGTGACCACCTTGACTTCTTCGTCATCGTCGCTCGGAATCTCGACAATCTCCACGACATCTGCGGGAGGATCTCGAGACACTGCCGATGGAGCCACTGCTGCATGGTTGGCAACGTTGGCAGGTGGATCATTCCCCGTTTCGGGAGGATCCATGCTGGGACGACGGTCCATCGTTGGTTTTTCTCACTCACTCGTTTGATCGTTTGTCTTTCTTTCTCACTGCCTATTCCCCACACAACTCAAATAGCCTGATTGATACGATCGTCAGAGTCTGTATCTGTACCCTCCTTCCTCCTCTATTGAGGTACTGTACAGTACTGGTATGTATCGGTGCGGTTGCGGAAGCGGAAGAGTGCTCATGCCTCGTCGATCGAGATGTGCCATTGTCGCCCTTGTCAAAAAAGATCGTGACTGTTGAGTCACTATTCAAAGGCCACGGAACGTAGCTACCTACGGTACGTAGCTTGATCTCGAGACAACACAAAGGAGGATAGTTCGTCAAGAGTAATAGTTGTGCAACTATCCATGCCGTTAGTCTAGCTAGTTTAGCTTATCTACAAGTATTTTCCTGGCAACGCAAAAGCAAATGAGCCGAGTGTTTTGACTTAGTGGTGGCACCACGTTCGCTCTGGAATTGCAGCACTCCTGTCTTCCCAAACAATACCAGTACGGTATTTTAATAGCAACCACTGGACTGCTGATCCAATTCTATTCTATGCTATTCTATTCTATTATTCTGTCTATCAACCATTCAGAACCATAAAACAAAACTGCCAAAACAACACACGCTTTCAAGCGCAGCAGCACACATGTTCAAGCACAGATTGCACGTCATCCACGTACCGTATGCTCCACACAAAACCAATGGAGCGAATTGAGCATGGAGACCCTGTTTTAATCCAGCTTGGTCTTCGTAAAGGCACTCCGTTGGTTCAAAAACCCAAGAGCCCAGCGGAGGGTCTTGATTCCACTGCGTGGAACCAAACAGTCGCCGTACCGTAGACTACTTACTTTCTCGAATTTAATGCTACCGTACCGGTACTGTAGTAGGGTCTACTAATAGTAAATACTACGGCTGTGGAATAATTTTGTTAAGCCTTTGAAAACAGATCACATCTTTCTAAAGGTAAAGAACGGATCCATGTCACGTGCAGCAAGAAGCGAGAGAGCGAGACCGAGTCATAAAAATAAGTCAGCGGGAGCTGCGATACCTCGGCAGAAAGACAGATAGAAGAAGGAGGATTATGTTCGGATTGCACCATCTTTCAAGCTAGCCCTGGCGACAACGCCCGACTACGTCGTGTGTTGCCGCCCGGTATCATTCATTCCCTCATTGCAACCTTCTTTATTAAGCTAGCCCTGGCGACAACACCCGACTACGTCGTGTGTTGCCGCCCGCTACTCTATAATTTACCAGCTGCCATTCCCTTATTGTAACTCTAACTTTTACAGCTCCTGCTGGCTTATTGTGCTGTTGTGATGATTGCACTAACCTTAAATATTATTGATTTATTCCTACCCTTAACTTGTATTGAACCATCAATGTTCAGTTTTGTTGGCTTATGACTATCTCTATCCTTATACTTTGGCTTCACCGGAATAGGAAATAGGAAATAGGAAATAGAAAATAGGAAATAGGAAATAGGAAATAGCATTAAAGGGGTTGAG
>CAICTM010000117.1:0-55458 GCA_903772945.1 Seminavis robusta | reverse complement strand
CCCTCCCTCACCCTGCAAAACATTGAGCTGGCTGCGCAGAGACGAGGATTGTATTCTGGCTGCCAGTCGTTGTTTGCGACTGTAGCATGAGAAAGGAAACTTGTTGAGAGAGGAGCTCATTAATAAGCGTCATGAATTCGAGCACAAGCAAAACTACCGCACACACAGAGGTAGGGATCAACGTGGCAAGCACGAAATAAGTAAGCTGCGAATCGAATCCGACAGGCAGGGGGAGATTTCCTTGACATGGACACCCAGGTTACCGCGGTTTTCTCTGATTTAGAGATGATTTGTATGGGTAGCAGCAGCAACAACTACAATTCCTCCTCTGGTTCCCTACCGCAAAACGAAAATTCTGTGGCATGCGCAGGGCGGAACCTGACTGGCCCACCTGTGGTACCGGTAATGCCGGCAATGCCAGAATCACAACAAGAAGTGCCTCCTGTGCCTCAAGATATGGAACTTCGAGGCATCTTGGGGCAGTCCACCACCACCACCAGGGAACATGAATACACAATGGCATCAACATTAGCGCCTCAGGATGGTCTCCTCCCATCAATGTCATCAGGAAACTTCCCACGGCTGCCTCCAGAAACCCAGCTGCCACCGACAACAAATGGTCCTGGGGCCAATGGATTTTCTTCAAGTGCCGGAGGTTATTCGGGCAACAACACAACAAATCAAAATGACTACAGCAATATTGAAACATCCAGTGGAGAGAACTCAGTGCAGGTTCTTGATCATGTTTATAGTGGTTTGTCTGGTACCGGTGGTTGTCATGCCAGCAAAACAATCAATCAAAATGACGGCAGTGGAGAAAACTCAGAACAACTTATAAAAGGGGACGCAATCGAGGCAGAACTTATGATGGAAAAGGACTCAAGGATTACAACCATCACGATTCCCAAACTGGAACAAGGAAACACAACCACACACCCGTACCCCTTGAATCTGCTGCCTCCGATATTTGACGATGTTGTATCTCTCCCACCACCGCTCCCTACAACGACAGTACCGGCACCGACAAGTGTCCCTGGGGCCCAGCATGTTTATGGGGGCTTTTCGAGGAATCCAAATTCTTTTGGCGTCCATCATGACGGAGACCATACAGCAAGCAATCTACAGACTGATGTCATTGATGCAGCTGTTGTGGAAATGGACAATCAAGAAACTCACTTGTTGGAGAGTACTGGTACAGAGCCCAGAATACCCAACCAGAGATCAAAGGAGTACTGGAGGCAAAGGTTACTTCGAGTCCTTTCATTGGAAGTCAATGTGGTCCTCTTGGCAGTGATTGTAGTACTCCTGATATTTTTGGCAGTGTCCGAGGCAGGACACACCAGCAGCAACTCCAGTCAACCAACTTCCATTGAAATGCCTCCAAGCACTCCACGACTGACAACAATGCCAACAATGGCACCAGCAACCTTTTTGGAATCACTACCAGACTATACCCTATCAGCTATGGAACGAGCACAGTCTCCTCAGTCCAAGGCCTATCAATGGCTGATCCAAAACATCAACAATGAAACTTCCACTCTTCAGGATCTACCAAACTGGAGACTAAAACAAAGATTTGCTCTGGCCACATTCTACTATTCTACAAGAGGAGACTATTGGGTGAAGAAGCAAGGATGGTTGGACTGGGAGACCAATGAATGCTATTGGGAACAAATACCAGTAGACATGGGCCAAAATTTGTCTCCAGAAGTGAACTGCAATGCCAATGGGGAAATCAAGGCACTGGCATTTTGGGATGCCAATAGCATGGAAGGAACGATTCCTCCGGAGATTTCCTTGCTGGGGAAAAGCTTGCAGTCAATCGAATTGAATCGGCAATTGGAACTCAAGGGAACCATCCCAACTGTGGTTGGACTGTTGATAAAATTGACTCAATTAGTTTTGAGTGCAACAAACATTGATGGCTCCTTTCCAACCGAGTTGGGTCAACTGCAGAGTCTTCAGTTGCTTCACTTTCATATGACACCTATTCATGGGCATATTCCTGCTGAGATTGGACAACTGCGCAACTTATCAGCATTAAATTTGGCAAGAACTGATCTAACAGGTATGTGTGCTTTGTTTCGGTTTGGTCAGCAGATTAATCTTGGAAACCTGATACTGTCATTCATTCTAGGTTCCGTACCTGGTGAACTTTACAAATTGCCTGGTCTGCAGATGCTAGCAATTGAGGAGTGCCGTGGGCTGGAAACTGAATACATCCTACAAGAACTCATCAGCAACACAATACAGCTTCGTCAGCTATCACTATCAAGCCGAAGGGCCGGGACAGTAATGTCAATTCCATGTAAGGATTTATGCTAGCATGACAGGTGGAAGAGTCTTTGTTTGGACTCACTTTCTAGACTCCTTGCGATACAGCTGAACTTGGCAAGCTGACAGAACTGAACGTCCTTTTTTTGAAGGAGTGGATAGTTCAGGGCACTATCCCGAGTGAGCTTGGGCAGTTGACAAAGCTGGTAAGCAAGGTCTGAGCAATCATATTTGACTTTGAAATTGGATATGGTATGCAAGTCCACTGATCTTGCATATCCATATCAACAGACGTTTCTGAACTTGCATGGGAACTCAATCTCTGGAAATTTGCCACATGAGGTCTTTGAACTGACTGGTGAGTTCAGAAACGTGAGGTTGCATTGTATCATTCTTGAGTTGACTCATGCCATCAGAATGCACCTTTGCTTTTCTCAGACCTGACCTACATCGATGTTAGCTCAAATCAGTTGGAGGGCACACTACCACCAGTTCTCTTTTCGAAACTTACACAGCTGCACTTCTTGCAACTAAACAACAATCAGTTTGTAGGTTCTATCCCTCCAGAAATTGGTCTAGCCTCTAACCTGAAGAATCTAGAGCTGCAAAATACCGCTCTATCTGGCACACTGCCCAAAGAACTACTTGCTCTGGAAAGCTTGAAAAACTTGGTACTCAAGAACACGTCATTGTCTGGCGGCATTCCTGAACAACTATGTGACAAAATGTATGAGCAAAGATTTGATTGCTGGGGCAAATTATTGACCTGCTCTTATTCCAAAGTGCAATCAAACACAACAGTCTGTGATGGGACTCATCTCTGTGGATGTGATTGCAACGCTTGCCCAGGTAACTAACTAGCTAGCGAAATAGTAAACATGCAAACAAAAACGAGCATAGAACTTAGAGAGTAACTTAGCTAAAAAGAGAGTAACCAGCACTGGCTAGCTGGGTTGCAACCAACCACAAGATCTGGCCTCAACTGCCAACTGAGACAGGAATTCTTTGATGTAGTGCACTTTACCTGCAGTTCTGTTGGTGACTTAAGTTTTGTTCCGAAAGCAACAATCATTATTATCAAATTTTGATTGTTTATTTGTCGAGGGTTGGCCATACGGGTACCTGGTACGGTAGCTACTGTAGTACTGTGGTCTAATAGTGGTCTATTTGAGTTGAAGTATGACATAGCTCCAAAAAGGCTACAGCATCCAGGAAGGGCAATAATAGATTGACTGACGCAGTTTGTCATCTTCCACAGACACAGCAATGATTTAACATAATTCGGTGCACCACAATTCTCCCGCGACTGCACTCCTCACTGAAGGTCACTCTGCTGACATTACTTATTGAACATTTGTCATACGGTACTCCAGCTCTCTAGTAAAAAGTCAGAATGGCTTAAAGGAGGCTTTACCTGTGATGTCTCTTTGACCATTAAAGCTTCCTGTTGATGAGGCTCTCTACGTATGTTTGTACCAGCACTGTAGTTCACTCTGACTAAGAACGCCCCTTGAAGCCTCGATGGTGCGATCCTCGCCATTACTTATTGCAAACATAGAAGTACAGTGCTCCCGTAACAGTGAATAAAGTCATTGTTAGGGAAACTGACTTATGGGTTTCTAAAAGTGAGGCTTTTCAGTCGTTTAACCATTTTGCCACCTGTTGTGCAGTGTCCACGTACCATGTACGTCGTCCTGGTACAAAACCTTGCCACCTAATACAGTAGGAAGTGCGATGAGAAGAGCATCCTTGAACCTTGATCTTCGTGCCATGCGAAAAATAAATGAGCCTGGAGACTTTTCCTGACTCGACTCACATTTTTTGTTACAGGGTGAAAACAACAAACCAACAACTAACTTTTGTTTACTATTCTGTTCTGCTTCTCGTCTACGTACCACTAACACCACCATGACGATGATGATGCCAAAGGAAGATACTAAAACTCGAGTAACTCTGGATGGTGACGATGATGTTGATGACGATGGCTCTGTCTCACTGTGTGGTTCCACAGGAGGAGAAGACGATGCGCTGGCAAAGAAAAAGACCCGCGAGGCCGATCTGGAACGACAACGGTTTGTGGGAAGTAAAGAGACTGTAGCTGTAGCTTGGTTGCGTGTATTGACGTTTGGAGTGCTGCTAGTGACGGCCCTGATTGTGTGCCTTGGCGTGTACTTTTACACGCGCAACGACGAGCAACAGGATTTCGAGTATGTCTTTGAATCGAGTGCCGAACGTGTCATTCAATCCTTTCATACATCGGTAGCGCGCATCATGGCGGGTGGCGATGCCATGTCGGTGGCCATTACATCGTACGCGCTGGATACGGGTGCGACATTTCCGTTCGTGACCATTCCCAATTTTGAACTGCGAGGTGCCAATACGCGCATCTTGACCAAATCCATTGCTTCCAATTTCTTTCCGCTCATTCACGACAAGGATCGACCGGCATGGGAAGACTACGTGACACGTAAGATCACACAAGACAAGATCCAATTCAAGTCGTTCATGGCCGAAAACCAATACGTGGCGCAGCAAGACAAGTTCTTTGGACTCGAGACGGTGCCGTTCAAACCACCCGCCAACACTCCATTGGCGGGGCGAAACTTTTCCAGTCAGCTGGGGATGCTCAAGGGAGGAGTCCAACCCAATGGGACAGGCCCCTACTTGGCGTTCTATCAGACCAGTCCGGTTCTACCGGCTCCAGCTCTACCCAATTTGAACATTTTGACTTTCCCACCCTTGGCGGCTGGCGTCAAGCATGTTCTGGCATCCAACCTGGCGTATCTATCCAAAGCAGTGGATCCATCGCCCATGTTTCACATGTTCTTGGCACGAGGACAGTACCGACATCAAAAGGAAGCCTTCTTGGGAGATGCCGCCACGCCCTTTATCTATCCCGTCTTTGACAGTTTCCCAAATGCCAACAATAACAACAATAAGAATCGAACACTGGTCGGTGTCACGCTGTCCAACATTTACTGGCGACTTCACTTTGAAAACATTCTACCACCCAATGCTCGGGGCATTGTGGTGGTCCTATCCAACAATGCCAATCAGACATTTACCTATCAAATCAATGGCGCCGACGTGGACTATCTGGGAAAGGGTGACTTGCATGACGCAGCGTACGACGACTACGGTGTGTCGGCGGATATCTCCCAGCATTTGCAATCCCACGCCAGTGTGGTGACACAAGCATACACGGCCGTGCCCATTGCCGAAACGGGAGTCCAATACCAACTGCACATTTATCCCTCGGCGGAAATGGCGCAACAATACATTAGCAACGAACCTATCCTGTTTGGCTGCGTCGTGGCATTGGTGTTTGTATTCACGTCGATTGTCTTTTTGTTTTACAATCACATGGTGGAACGACGGCAACGAGCAGTGGTGGACCGAGCGGTCAAATCGGCCGCCGTCGTCTCCAACTTGTTTCCGGAACAAATCAAAGAAGAACTCATCAATAATAGTGGTGGCGGTGGTACGAGTAGCACGGCACTGGACGAACCATTCAAACTGCCCGGTGCACGCAAGGAGAAATGGACGGTCTCTCGGCAGCAGCAGCAGCAGCAGTCCATGACAACGCGACCAAAGTTGGCTCAAAAACATCCTCATGTCACAGTGCTGTTTGCCGATATCGCGGGGTTTACGAGTTGGAGCAGTGACCGCGATCCCGAGGATGTCTTTGTGTTGCTCGAAACGTTTTGTGAGTTTCATTTCTCTCTCTTTTTCTTGATGAGGACCCGACCGTGCTTGTCTGCATGCTGACTCTTTATCCTATTCATCCCATCCCTACTAGACGCTGCCTTTGATGCTTTGGCGGCCAAGCGAGAGGTGTTCAAAGGTGAGCCAATCACAGGGACAATTCAATAATGGCATCTTTCTGCACCCAGTAGTCCTTCAAAGACTAACTCCGACTGCACTCTTGTTCGTTACCACGGCTTTTTTTAAACCAAAAGTGGAAACTATTGTAAGTTTCAGAGGGTGCACTTTGACAGGAGGTATTTCGAAGTTTGTCCCACTATGCTAACTAACCAAACCACCATTCAGGGAGACTGTTATTTAGCCTGTACCGGCATGCCCAATGCCCAACCCGATCACGCCATGCGAATGTGCAAGTTTGCCAGGGATTGCTTGCAAAGAGTAAACGTCTTGACATCGAGGTTGGCACCGACACTGGGGCAGGACACGCTGAAGCTCGGGTTCCGTGTTGGACTCCATTCGGTAAGTCTCTTCTCTCTCTAGTTGCCCCTGATTGGCAAGACATAACATCTCATACCCGCTGACCTTTCTCATGATGTATGTATAGGGGGCTGTGACCGCGGGAGTGCTGAAATCGGACAAGGCCCGCTATCAGATCTTTGGCGACACAGGTAAACATACGAGAATACGGCACGCTGCATGAAAATGCTCATTCTTGATGCATGCGTATTGATTGACCAAACTCTTTGCATTCTCCAACAGTGAACACAGCAGCTCGTATGGAGTCAAATGGACTCAAGGGTAAGATACATATGTCTGAAGAAACCTTCAAACAGCTAGTGGCGCAAGGAAAAGAAAACATTCTCGTGGAACGAGAGGAAAAGATCTTTGCCAAGGGAAAGGGGCACCTCCAGACCTACTTTTTGAGTGATGACTTTGTCAACCGGCGGTCAGAAACGGCAACCTTCTCTCAAATAAGTGGGAACAATAGTGTGGCATTTTTCGGTATTGAAGCGTCTGAGAGAAAGGACATTTCCTCTGGTGGAGATCTTTGGGAGGACGATGATGTACCATACGCAGCGGCCAGTGCTCTTGCAGGAGAAAGCCAAGAAATAGTTGGTGCCATCGCTGTGGCCCAACAGGAAGGTTCGATGCAGGAGAGTGGCTCTGACTGGCTTTGAACGTGCGTCCCTTGCCCGGAGCAATTTGGGATTAATTACTTTGCCCGGAGCTTGCGCCATGTTTGTTTTCGGAGCACAACTAGCACAAGGCTTTCCTTTGACATCACGGTCTACTAGCTAGCTAGCTCTACGAACCTAACCTATACTACTAGTACAGGGGAGAATCGAACGGATCGATAGTTTCACGAATGTCCTGATCTTCGTTAGCATGGACCACCCAACGCACAACTGCAACACAATGTGAAAGGCGGGACCAGCCCACAGTTTGCATCACAGGATCCATGTATTTGCTCATTGTCAACCCGAAAGTTTCAACAATATACAAGAGTTCTTCCTCGCCTGTTGTGTACCGTACCGGTACCGCTTCTGAGCATTGGAATAGAATGCCAAAAGGCTTGCTTTTCTTGCCAGATCACGCCACCTAGATCTAGGTACCGGTAGCAAGCTAGTACCGGTAGAGACCATTACGGTGTAACATTCGTGTAGTTATTTCTCTAATAGTAGCATCATGGTCACTCTTCTACAGCCACCACACTTACTACTTATATATCTTAGTAGTATTGTCGTCGTCGCCGTCATTTTATCATCATTCACTACGGATCCACCCACGCCTTGACGGGGATCTGACTCAAATCCTTGTCCCTTGATGCCTCTGTCTTGACAAAATAATATTGTTTCCGTACTTGATGAGCCACCCATGCCACCAAGGTGGACAGTACGGCGAGTGGGAGTGTCCGTTTGGGAATGGCCCGCAACCACAAGACCCGTGCCATCCAGGCGGCCGTCAATAGTAAGCCGGTTCGCGTAATGCGTTTGCAATTGCGTACCAGTCCCTGCGAATCGGGACAAATAGTCAAATGCTGTGTGCGTCGATCCAGTACAATTTCCCGAGCGGGTGTGTGTTGCAGTGCTCCAGCATAGTGTAATTGTTGCAGTGTCCGGGCTCGATTGGGTGCTTTATGGAGAGTCGTATCCCAAAAATTGTCAATGAGTCGTACCGTTTTATCGGTGGCACTCCCGTAGGCAAAGAGGGATGCCCGGGGTCGTTCGACGCCTTGTGCTTCGGCCGTCAAAATGGGTGGTTGTTGCGACGCTACCAAGACAGTATCTTGATCGAGGAATCGATTGAGATTGACTTGCAATATCCACCGTGGCACTTGAATGGGAACTTGTCCAATGGCCGCAGACATGAATCGACTCTTGCCGGTGCCGACGGGACATACCCAAAAGGCGGTAATAAACTTGGTGGAACCGTCCGTGACATTGCGTCGACTCATGGAGACCGTGGTGGGTGCCATGAAATGCGACGTGGCTTGGAGTGTTTCTTCCGGTGGCGTTTCTGGTGTACTTCCAAAACTCGCTGGTTTGGTCTTTTTCGGTGGTTTGGTTTTCATTCCTAGAAATTGTCGTTTGGCGCGATCGACGGCCAGTAACTTGTCGACGGCCGGAACGGATGCCGTGAGTTCCCATCCATTTTGATCAAAATTCTCCGTAATGGTTTGGGGATGATGTGGACTGGCGGTGTAAAAGTCAAAATTGAGATTCTGATGGGCAAATGCACCGTGATCCGGGTCGAGAATATTACTGACAAGCAGTGACCAATCGACCATGGGGAAATCGCGGACGACCCGTGTAATGCGCCATCCGGGCAACTCCATTTCCGGGACACTGGGGGGCGTCTTTGTGGGCATGTTGTCTGTGCCCGGCCACAACCAGACCATGGATTGATGTTCGCAAATGGCAATCGGTTTGGCACAAGCGCGTGCTGGAAAGTTTGTTACTGTGGGGTCAGTAGTGACGTCTTGAATGGATTGTGGAATTTGGACACAGTCTCCCGTGGTTCCATTGAACGACCATCCGTGATAGGCACACTGAATGAAGCCCGATTCGGTCAAGCGGCCTTCCGACAGAGCGGCGGCTTTGTGAGGACATTGATCTCGTAGGGCCGTCCATTGCTGGCGCGTGGAATCGTAGGCAATGACATAGTCGACATCAAACAGTGTCACTTTGGTGGGACGATCGGGCAGAACATCGCATGCCCACGTCACGGGGTACCAGTGTTGGTAGTAATCAAAGGAATCCCAACGACTTTCCTTCTTGTTCGTGGCAGACGACGCCCTACTACTACTACTAGTACTAGTGCTGGAAGAAGAAGACTTGGTCAACTTGAAGGACGGTTTCGCACCAAACATGGTAGACGTGTCCTTGGTAGATGCCACAGCCGCCACGGTCGATTGCTTCTTCTGCTTGCTGCTAGTAGCAGCACCCAGAGTGGTTGGTATAGAAGTATCCGTATCCGTAGTATTGGCGCTGCTGCCCTCCTCTTCTCCTTCTTGGTCCTCACTGGCCGTCATCAACAGACGCAACGACGACCGAACTCTACTACTTGTAGTATGAATGCTTGTAGACTTGTCATGATGATGATGGAACAGTCGTCTTCTTCTTTGGAATTCAGCAATAGGACGGGTAGTAAAGGCATCGCAGAAAAGCACATGCCACAAAGGCACCCATACCAACGACAAGAGACACACTGGTCGCATCTTCGTTCCTCTGAACGTAACCAAACGAATAGACTAGAAACAACTAATTGAGTGGAGAAATCCTGTCAGTGTGGTGGATAGCTGATGGCTCTTCTGATGTAATGTATGTGATGGCAACCAACTGGCTGGTGACATCGACTTTTGGCTTCGGCTCTGTCATGTGGACAGTTCGAAAAGATCCACCCTCAACAAAAGATTCAAAGCCTCTGGGCTCAGGAGCTTCGGTGCAAATCAAGCGGCTTTGCTGGCTTCAGATGAACAACAAGGGCGAAAACGACGACGATCGACGTTTTGGGTTCGGAGGAGGAAGCACACCTTCAACAGACTGACAAGGGGGGGCGGGGCCTACAGAATTTAGGGTTCACCTCTCTATTGTACAGTATCACCTAATCGATTGACGACTTTGTCTAACAACAACGACAATGACAGTGACAGTGACGACGAATTAGATCTTCTCAAGATTGTGGAATGGAGGTTGCAGCAAGGCAGTGCGGAAAACTGTCAAGAAGAGGAAGCAACATCCGCTGTCTCCGATGTCGCTCCCTCAAGCTATTCTGCTTCTACTCCTCCTACTGCAAGTAGTCCTACTGCCACTGTTGCTCCCCTTGCTCCTCCTCCAACCACCACCAGTTGTTTTCACAGTATGAAGATTGTCAGAGAAAGAACACTTGCTGCTGCTGCAGCATGCCATGAGCCAGCTGGGGACTTAGAGCTGGTAGAAGTTGCCGAAAAGGAGAGCGACAACCACCACCAACACCACCAACAACACCACGACAGAACCATTGACTTCTAACAAGACACCCTGGATGTTCTAGCTAGTAGACAACGTCTTGAGCTGGAGACAGCTGGGAACTTGGAGCTAGTTGAAGTCGCCAAAAATGGTTATAGCAAAACAACCCGCCAGGAGAGCGATAACCACCACCACCACGACAGAACCATTCTAACAAGACAACCTGAATCTTCTTGTAGACAACTACTATGGATACCTGGTGCCTATGCCATTGATGGTCCTTTTCTTGCTAATAGTGACACTGGGAATCATCATCCAAATAGTAGTACTGGTGTGTCAAGTGACGACGAAGAAGACCTGGACATTTGGGATCAGTAACAGACTGAGGATATCGTTGCTGATCCTATAGATGATGATCAGCAGACAGGCCTGTTGCCCAATGCAGAGCCACTAACAACCAACCAGAGATCCAAAAAGGAATATTGGAGGAAAAGGCTGCTTTGCTCACTCTCGGTCGAGATTAATGTGGCTCTTCTTGTTGTATCAGTTGTTCTTGTGATATTCTTGGTTGTGTCCAGAGAACAAGGAAACAACAATCAGTCACCACATCACAATGGCACAAGTCAAATTTCCACAAATCCAGGTGAAAAAACTGTAACAGTAACACCGGTGCCCACTTCCCTTTTGGATTCACTCAATCTACCCGACTATACCCTATCAGCTATGGAACGATCACAGTCGCCTCAATTCAAAGCCTATCAGTGGATGGTCAACAACAATAAAACATCCTTTCGTCAGAATCTTCCAAATTGGAGACTGAAGCAGAGGTTTGCTCTGGCCACATTCTACTTTTCTACCAGAGGGGACAATTGGGTGAAACATCATGGATGGTTGGATTGGGCCACGAATGAATGCAATTGGGAACAACAACTAATTATGCCCCAAGAGGAATCACCACCGCCCTGTAATGAAAAAGGTGAAATCAAGGCACTGGTCTTTCGCATCGCCAATAACATGGATGGAACTATTCCACCTGAGATTTCTTTTCTTGGCAAGAGCTTGCAACTATTGATGCTGAGTCGGCAACATCAACTTAGGGGATCTATACCAACAGAGCTTGGGGAGTTAACACAATTGACTGAGCTGGAATTGGGAGCAACAGGCATTTCTGGCACTCTTCCAAGAGAGCTCGGGCTTCTGACGAAACTTGGCCAAATCAGACTCATTCAAAACAATTTATTGGGGTCTCTTCCTTCCGAGCTTGGCAAATTGGGCAACATTACAAGATTCATGTTGCATGGGACACATCTTACAGGTTTGTGTTCGATATCTGGTCGCAGGAGTGCTGCATGTAATTAAAAACGACTGCTGACATTTGAGGCTATGTTTTGCTTTTGAAACCATCCATGGTCCCTCCCTACCGAACTCTACCAATGGCACAAATTAGAAAAGCTAGATGTGATTGCATGTCCTAAACTGAACATGGACTTTGTTCTTTCAGAAATTGCCGAGAATTTTCAACAGCTGCAATGGCTCGTGCTCGTCCAAAGAGCACGCGGGGACAAGATGCCAATTCCATGTGCGTTAAAGCTCTTCGAGTTTGCGTTGAGTTCTTGTGTATCCTGGCTCTAACATCTGTCGATTGCTACCTTCAAACAGCTCATCTTGGCAAATTGCCCAAACTAGCTGCTCTGACTTTGAACGACTGGAATATATCTGACACAGTACCAAGCAACTTTGGGGATTTGGCATTGTTAATAACGGACTCATTTACAAGCTTACTGACTACTATAAGGCTTCGTCTAATCACTTGTCGTCGGGATTTGGCATTGTTGGTGAGTAATACAAGGCAACAACACCACAAAAATATCATTGCCTCCATTGGACTCGTCACTCGTAAGAGGAAGTGCACTTGTTTTTAGAATAGATTGAACCCGGAAAATAATTCCATTTCTGGGACTTTTCCACAGATGTTATTCAAATTGACAAGTGAGTCCTTAAACATACTTCTTCTTCCAGTCCGCTGCATTTTGTTGAGGACAACTCACTCCCGTTTTGTTTATCCTTTCAGATATGGCTTATTTATTTCTTGGTTCCAACAATCTAGAGGGCAAGCTCCCATTGGGTTTCTTTACACAGCTCACCTAGCTGCGATATTTATCCCTCCGGGACAATCAGTTCTCTGGCACAGTCCCAACCGAAGTTGGCCTACTGTCAAGCCTGAAGGAGCTGGAACTACAGAATACCAACCTTTCTGGCACACTTCCTACAGAACTGCTTCTGTTGGAAAACTTGGCAAGCTTTGTAGTCACAAACACATCCTTATTGGGTAGCATTCCTGAAACCTGTGTGGCAAAATGCACCAGCAAATACCGGCGAGCTTTGGTGGACGGCAGTATAACAAAAAGAGTGAAACTCCAATATGCCAGGGAACTCTGCTCTGTGGATGTGACTGTGATCCATGTCCTGTAGACTAAACTGCCGGTAACACTTCTTAGAAGCACTTTGTGTTGTCAGCTGTTACAACCAATGAGGCTCTAGTGTGTGCAGCAACGCACCTTTCAAGTCCAAAGTTTTTTAACCAGTGGCTGCAGCAACACCCTTTGCTGTGGGTACCAAGTGTAAAGGGTGAACCCATCCACGAGGTTTTCCTCACAACATAATGAAAGGGGTTGCCACGGGGCTAGTTAAAACATTCTTTGTGAATAAAGTGAAAGGACCAATTTTTCACCCAGGTAGATGGTGGCTTTTCAGCAAATTGGCAAAGCCATGGTAACAGACCCACCTATTGAATTTTGCTTTGAACAAGGTAGATCTGACAAATAAAAAACCACCAGCTGTAAAAAGCTACAAGGAGAAAATAGAATGGAGAAGGTAACTTGGGGTTTGGGACTATGGTGTGAGGATGGGTTTCAGAGGAGGAGGGCTGCACGCACGGGAGAAACCAACATGACTCCCACGAAACACTGGGCGCACGCCAACTGGGACTGAATGTTTGCCATCTTCCAGCAACCTCCTGGGAATGAATAATCCTGCAAGAACGCATCCAGGAAGAAAGTACACAGGAAGAGTTCCTGCCATGGTGTTGTTGCTGTGCACATGGCGGTTGGTTGTTCAAGTCGTACAAGCTCGGTTGCTCTGACAATCGAAACATAAAGTCTCTTCATTCTTCTTTTCAAACCAAGCCTAAAAACCCAAACTCAAGCTGCTCGAGTTGAAATCCAACCAGTCTACAAGCAATCAACCAACAACGCTTCATGAAGTCCAAGACCATTTTCCTTGTCCTGTTTGCTTCGTTCACAAAACAAACTACTGGGTTTTGCAATGACAGACCAGCTCCTGCCGATGGGGAACTTTTTCATTGGGAGCTCTTTTACTGTGACTCCGGGTGTTTTCTGTTGCAGGTTTGTGGACAACAAAGATGGGACCAAGGATGTTTAGATTGATGGATACAGTTGCATCGAAAAAGTCGCTCAGTTGGATGTGCTGTACTGATGATTCCTGAGGGTATGGGAAGTGTGGCGGATGCTAATGACATGAACAAAAAAGAGAAAATCCACATCCTCCACATTCAAAACATCCCCACCAACCAAATAGCAATTGAGATCCAAGTCCATGATGCAGCCGTCTTTGGCAATGACGGTGTCCAAATAGACAAGTGCGGTGGGACTCAAAACCCCGGAGGCATTTGTACCAATGTTTGTACACAAACAGTTAGCCTGTGTGTTCTTGCACTAGAGTCTAATGACTCGGGCTCTATCACGCCTCCCCCAAAGATCAAAAGCGACCATCAACGCAAGTCCTTGCATGGAGACTGGTCTGATGGCCGCCTGCCGGCAACTGAGCTTGCTATTTCCTGAGCTAAAGCAAGAGAGGGGTACTGCTGGCTGGTTGCTCCTTGTGCATGGTCCGTAGTCGGCCAAACCACTACCACTACCGTACGTATCGGAAGTGTTTCTGTGTTCTTGGCAGCAATCGGATCATTGGATAGGGTCTTGCTGCCAAACTAGTATCAAATGCTGATCATTCCCACGAGGGTAGGATCCTTTCGAAGTGAACCAATCGCTGCACCTAAATCAATGGCAGTCCACAAGTACCAGTATCTCCAAACAACCCGGGAAGAGGATATCACATATCGGCACTGGGAGGCCAATGTGGTCCCGTGCCCCGCCTAAAAGGACACTGATAGTCCCATGGTCAAATCTACTCCTTCTGTTCTCTTCTCCTGGTCGAATTAGAATGCTAACTTATATAAAAATGTTCCCAAATTTCCTCCAAACTACCAAACCACCGCGGCCGCTCAGGTCTACCGGTACAGGTGTAGTTAGTGGGAAGAAGGAAACGTATCCCAATGAAGGGGAGCGGGAGACAGTGGAGGCTGGCTGAAAAGCTTCTCGTTGATGCCATTCATATCCTTCACATCGAGCTCCGCTTTCATAAAATCAAAGGTGTCGTCCAGCAAACGGCCAGAAGCTTGCACTGAATGGTACAGGTCTTCGAGATCATCCACAGCTGCCTTCACGTCTTTGGCAGAAGGAACACCACCACTGCACACATAGTACATCACGACCGTGACGGTAATGTGTTCTTGTGGGTGCCTACGTGGTTTGTCGATGGACAACACACTGTCCTCTGCTTTGGTATCAACCAAAGAACCTTTGGACACTCGGGCAGCATGGGAGGAACCAATCTTTGCCTTTGGCAGGTTTGAGCATGATCCACTTCCTGGAGTTGTAGGTTCAATATCGCCATTAGTTGTACCTAACCCAGCGAGCTCAGCCTCCAGTGCAGCAAGTTCATCTTTTTCAGCTGCTTCGAGCGCTGGGAGCTTGACCGTCATTGTTTGGATGGGGGATGTCGGACTCGTGGACTCTGCTTCCAAGACAGCTGTTTCCAAACCTTCCAGTTCAGCCAAAAGTTCGTCCTCATCTGCAAGGAGAGGATCAGGCATGGCCAGGTTGACCTCATGTTTTAGTTCCATTTCTTCCTTCATCTCATCCATGATCCCATCCACCTTTTCTAGTCCCACTTCACATCGTATCTTCTTCATCGTTGTACTCCCTGATTTCATGGCATCAAAGGTGGCTTTGTTTTGTGTTGCACTCTGAAAGTTGATGAGTTGAGTCTCCAGTGTCATCCTGGTATTCTGAATCTTGTCAAATTCGTGTTGGTACATTTTCTTGCGTTTCATGGCAAACAATGCTCCCTTTTTATCCCCCTGCGCCATCTTTGTCTTGGCTTCCGCACCAACTTGGTCAATTTTCTTGAGGACATGAGCTTCTCTGAAGGATAGCGAGAAAGTTAAGAGTTTCATGGAGATCAGGGAGAGATTGGCGATCACTGCCTTACCTGTTTTCTTGTTTCTTGATAGCAGTTTGCAAGTTTTCGATCGTCGAGGCTGCTCCCTGTTGAGGGATCAATTTGGGGTTGTTATTCTTAGTGGCAGCGCCCATCCAGCGCTGCCACCACGTCCACCCAGCGGCACTTGATTGCTTCACTTTGCAACTGGGTTCCTTTGCAAGAGTACGGACTTCGGTTGTCTCCTGGAGCAGTGGTACCTGGATCGTCATGAGTGCATTGAAGCGAGTCTTCATACCTCGGACTCCAATGACGGATGCGGTGGCTTTTCCTCGTTTCAATGCGTCTATCCGTTCTTCCTGAGTCTCCTTCTGAGCCCCACCCACGATATGACGGCTTCGTTCAGCTTCTAACCAATAGCGGCCAATCCTCCCGTTGGGTAATTTGGAGTGATGAAACAACTTTTTGGCTCCGGCTCCGTCCTGTTGGATGGCCAGGCCTTGTGTTGTACACAGCAGAATCAAGTTCCGAGGCTGAGCGTCGGAACGAGTGTTGTAGTTGTATGCTTCGGGGGCAAACTCAATGCTGGCGGTGGGATGATCGTCTACTGGAAGAAAGGTGGTTTGAAAACGGATTGATATCTTCTGATCGAGTGCCTTGTCGTACAGGCCTTTCTCAGGAAGATCCGGACTAAAGCCGAAGGTGGCAAGATCTCGCAGGACCTCCTTGAGAGTCAACGGCCGCAGCGTCTCGTCACTACCGGCAACGACAGCGACCTCATCTGCCGAAACCTTACCAAGGCGCTCATTCCAGTTGTCACTGCGGACAGTAAACATCAATCTTCCATCTTTGGCCCAAAGACGAGTATCCGTAATGTTTGAACCCCAACACGACAAACTGTTCCCAGTTGTCCCTCGTTGAACGTCATCCCAGGACACCGTTTTGCAGGAGTATCCCCGGTAATGACCACCCGCCGAATGGAGCGAGCTGTTGATTTGCTCGAGAGTTTCTTGTACTGTTGCCATGGTCGAGGAGCAGCACACTTGACCAAAAAATAAGCAAAGAGGTCAGGTGAAGACGACCTCACGAAGCGGCTTCAGTCGTGACCACGAATCGAAGATTCATGCAGTCGTGGGTCGAGGACCTGCTCTAGGATCGTCGTGTGCAGGAGCTTGGAGGTCTACTTGGTGCGCTGGCTAGCTACCGGTATGTTTTATTAACTATGATGTACCGTATTAATACTTGCAGCCGACGACGAGCAAATGTTGGTGTCTGTAAACAGCAGCGAGTCGCACTAATGAGCGTTCGATCTTTCGAAAAGCAACACCATGACGCCCGATTCGATTCGAAACTCAGGCACGGCGAGGACATCTCATGTGCTGTTGCTCTACAGTAAGACTGACTCGATTCGCCCAACTTTTCATGGTTCCAGCATTCGATCCGCTTCTTCCAGTAGCCCACCAAAGTCCGTCGAGGCACACTCGAAGAATTCCTCACTCTGTAGGTAATGTAATGCCTGCGCCTTGTTGGTGTTTTTGAGTTCCACGACGCACTTGGGGATACATTCGACGAGCCACTTGACCATTTTGGCACCATTCTTGCAGACCGTATTGCCGGGGAGACTCCGAAGCTTGGCCCAACAGAGCCACTGGACGCGGTGATAGAGCAAAGTCCCTTCGGCACATCCTGTGAGTTCCACTGGGCAGCTCTCTTGGGATTCAATCCGAAAGGTGTTGCCGCTTTGAATGATGCCAAAACAGGCCTCCTGCTGTCCAGTTTTGTTTGGAATGACCATGCAAACAATGCTCCCTTGTGGCATTGTCGAGAAAGTATCGTCCGTGTTCCACTTGAGTGTTACCTGGCCCGGCTTGAGATCCTGGAAGAAACCATGGACACGGGCGTATCGCAAATTCTCATCATTCTGGAAAAAGTCACGAGCCTGTTCCGCATCGTAGTCATTTCCAATAGGAAAGTCTGTAGAAGGCAGAAACCAGTTGCTCTTGTAGATACAATTCATTTTCAAAGCGAACAAAGCGGGTTTTCGAGAGTATTTATCGTCGTTGCTCTCATGGCCCACGAAGACCCAATGTCGATAGATTCGGAGATTCGAGGTGAAGGTGCCTGGGGGCCAGGGGCTTGAGTGTGCAATGCTCTTGACACTGGAAGGAACCGATTTTGGCAGTCTCATCGCGTGCTTCTTTGTAGTGCCATGCGTTTCTTCTTGCTCCAATTTCCGCTTCTGTTGCTGATTGTAATTGAGAAGAACCGCCATTTTCATTTCGTCTTCCTCCTTTATATCCTCTTCTTTAACAGGCGAACTTGGATTTCTTGAACCCACGGACTCGACCTGGACCTCTTCATCAGAGCCAGAGTCTTCTCGTTTCTTGACAGAGGCAACCCAGCTGGCCTTCTTTCGTGCCATTCTCTTCTGCTGTAATTCTTCCTACGATTTCGGCTGATGCTGCTGCTTCTTTGCCATCTCTGTCCTTCATTAACGGACGCACTTCTCTTTGTGAAGGTTGAAGTTGTCTCGATTTTTTGTTTCTTCATTGTTTTTGCTCACAGCGATACCGAAGGGATTGCCTCTGACAAGATTGGAATGGCACTGCCTGGAAAATTACCAGAGATAAAACATCCATTCCCTCCTTTGCTTGCCACCGTTGAGCGACCACTGTAGAGTCAGCTTTTAAAACTTGGATTATCTTACATGTAATGTAGTCGCCTTGTTTGACGTCCCGGTGATGGCATACATGTAGTGTGTTAGGAATGAGGCAAAGCTTTGATCATTGCATAAGATACCCGAGAGCCAGAGTGGAAACCCAAAATGTGACCAGGTAAGCCTCGAAGCCTTAACGCTACTTAAAGATACTTAGGGCATGGATACTTACGGTACTAGATGACTTGCCGATTTGCCAAACATCCGCCATCGTCATCCAGTATCGTTGCTATCCTCAGTCTTCCAAATTGGTCTTCCTCCTTTGCTCCTCCCTGCCCTGGTGCCTTCCTCCCTTTCCTTGGTTTTGATGTTGCCCTGCTTGCTCACTCAATTGCTTGTCTTGCGTTCCTGCATCCTGCCCTCCCCTCTCTGCCCCCATCCTCATCATAGCTCTCTCTAACCCATAGTAACTTTCCTACTCAATTTTTTGGTTATCAATTCCCAGCCTGATCTAAATCGAAAGGCGAGAAGGTAGGTCGTAGGAAAGCACTCAATGGCTTTGGCAAGGACAGCAGGCCCGCCCCTTCCCATACCCGCCATCATGAAACCAGCATCAACGTCTCCCGAGGAATCACACAAAATGCAAGCACTGATACAGTGAGCAACGACGGCCTTGACCACTCGGAGGAAGGAGGCTGATAGGACAAAAGAGCTGCGGCACAATGGCAGGCAACGCCAAAAGGAAGGAACATCCTGAAGGAACTATTCTATGGAAAAAAGACGCTGCCTCTTCTCTTGATCCCACTAGTAGTTCTTTAGCTAGCTAGAGACAAAACGAAGCAGAATCCATTAAAGCTAGCCTCAGCAAGGATATAAACGTAGTGTCCACGAATCAAGCGTCCCCTCGTCACTGCCTGCATCATCATATACCTGTAGTTGCCAGTTCCCAGACGAATAGGTATTCTTCAAAGCAGAGAGGGGATTCTGTGGCCGAACAGCTGCTCCAGTTGTTGAACACGCAGTTTCTCCCGCTGAAGCACCCTCAATAACATCACAGCTTGAATCATCAAATATAACATGAAGGTTGGACATGCAACCGCATTCATCTTGCGCAAGTAGTACGCTCCCATATGGGCCATATATGGTGATTTGCAAGTCAGCAGCACATGAGTGTGTGGTGTCCACTTCCACAGTAAGAGCACAGATTTCAAATTGACTGCCGACAAATTGGGTGTGAGAAGTAGTTTGGGTATCTAAAACTGGGAGACTGATCACTCCAGAAGAGTACACAGAAGCAGGGCCAGTAGGAGTAGATTGTGGAGTGCAAACAGTTGGTTGTTGTGATGGTGATTCCGTTGGTGATTTAGAGGGACTAATGGAAGGAACATCAGATGGACTGATGCTAGGGATTGTCGATGGAAAATCTGAAGGACTGATGCTTGGTATGCCCGAAGGCAACGAAGATGGAATTATGGAAGGCACATCAGATGGACTGATGCTAGGGATTGACGATGGCAAATCTGAAGGACTGATGCTTGGTATTCGCGAAGGAAACGAGGATGGGGTTATGGAAGGCACATCAGATGGACTGATACTGGGGCTGGATGATGGTACATCTGAAGGACTGATGCTTGGGCTTGATGATGGCACATCTGAAGGACTGGTGCTTGGCAGTTTTGATGGAACCGAAGATGGACTAATGGAGGGCAATTCAGATGGACTGATGCTAGGGCTCGATGATGGCACATCTGAAGGACTGCTGCTTGGGGATGAGGAAGGTCCTGATGATGGGCTTACGGAAGGCACCATTGATGGCCTTTCGGATGGTGTTGAAGAAGGCAGTGAAGATGGACCAGAGCTCGGTGTTGTGGATGGAATATCTGATGGGTGCACACTGGGAGTGGCGGAAGGAAACTGTGATGGGCTGGATGAAGGCAATTTGGATGGACTGGAGCTAGGAATAACAGAGGGGACATCTGATGGGTGCTGACTAGGGGTTGTGGAAGGAAACTGTGAAGGGCTCAATGAAGGCAATTTTGATGGGCTCACACTTGGAGTCATGGATGGAGAATCGGATGGGATACCTGAGGGCGTGTTGCTGGGTGCTGTGCTCGAAGGAGAAACAGATGGAATCCCTGAAGGAACAAATGATGGGATCCCAGAAGGAGATTCTGATGGTTGTTTTGAAGGGGCAATGGATGGCTGAGTTGAAGGAAGCAGTGATGGTTCAAAGTGAACAGAAGGAACTCTAGATGGTTCTTGAGATGGTGTGGTGGATGGTTTCAGAGAAGGCGATTCTGAAGTTGAAGGTGACGCAGAGGGCGATATTGTTGGATTCTTAGTAGGGTTTCCAGGGGTGACTGTTGGGATTTGTGAGGGAGATTCTGAGGGAATACCAGATGGTGTCATAGATACAGCAGAAGGAACTCTAGATGGTTCTTGAGATGGCGAGGAGGATGGTTTCAGAGAAGGCGATTCTGAAGTTGAAGGTGATGCAGAGGGAGATATTGTTGGGTTCTTAGTAGGGTTTCCAGGAGTGGCTGTTGGGATTTGCGAGGGATATTCTGAGGGAATACCAGATGGGGCCATAGATACAGCAGATGGAGCTCTAGATGGTTCTTGAGATGGTGAGGAGGATGGTTTCATAGAAGGCAATTCTGAAGTTGAAGGTGATGCAGAGGGTGATTTTGTTGGGTTCTTTGTAGGGTTTCCAGGAGTGACTGTTGGGATTTGTGTGGGAGGTTTTGAGGGAATACCAGATGGGGTCATAGATACAGCAGAAGGTGACTGAGACAAAATGATTGATGGCTGAACACTCGGCTTTCTTGAGGGAAACGACGAAGAAGATGGGGACGATGACACTATTGTCACTGATGGACTTGGTGAAGGTGCAGAGGTGGTAGTTACAATGTCTGTTGCTGCAGCTGCTGTACTTCCCAATGCAGCATTGTACCCGGCAACAAACGCTGCGGAGGCATCACTTGATTCAATGAGACTCCTAGATGTTGGCTGACTTGTGCCCAGAGAATAGAGAATAGCGGCACTGGTTGATTGCAATCGTCTTCTTGAACCTCTACTTGCAACCATCACAGTGTTTAGTATTGGTGAACAAGCATCTTTCGTCACCCCAGCATACCCCTGTTCAAATGCCAGAATGAGAGTGGCATTATCTATTGCTGCAACAGATCCTGCAATGGTCACATAGTATTCCACTTGCATGTCCACAAATGATAATGCACAGCTTTGGGTGGGGGCAGAGGTGGTTGGAGTGACACTGGGCGAGCCAGGAGTCACTGTAGGGAAACCCACCGCATGGATGCCAGAGGTTGGGGCCACTGATGGACTACCAGGATGAACAGTTGGTGTCCCAATCGTAGGATCCCCAGTGGTTGGATTCGCACTGGGAGAGTCAGGAGTCACAGTTGGGACACTTGCAGTAGGGCTGGCACTTGTGGGGCCCACTGATGGGCTGCCAGGAGTAACGGTGGGGACATCAGTTGTGGGTGCCGTAATAGTTGGGAAGCCAACACTGCTGGGACTTGCTGTGGTTGGGGTTGTAGAGGGACTACCAGGAGTAACAGTGGGGAGATCAGTTGTGGGTGCCCCAGTAGTTGGGAAGACAACAATGCTGGGGCTTGCTGTGCTTGGGGTTGCCGAGGGACTGCCGGGAGTCACAGTGGGGATTCCGGTTGTAGGTGCACCTGTAGTTGGGAAGCCAACAGTACCGGGGCTTGCAGTGGTTGGAGTTGCGGAGGGACTACCAGGAGTAACGGTGGGGACATCAGTTGTGGGTGCCGTATTAGTTGGGAAGCCAACCCTGCTGGGACTCGCTGTGGTTGGGGTTGCAGAGGGACTACAGGAGTAACAGTGGGGACATCAGTTGTGGGTGCCCCTGTAGTTGGGAAGACAACAATGCTGGGCTTGCTGTGCTTGGGGTTGCCGAGGGACTGCCGGGAGTCACAGTGGGGATTCCGGTTGTAGGTGCACCTGTAGTTGGGAAGCCAACAGACCGGGGCTTGCAGTGGTTGGAGTTGCGGAGGGACTACCAGGAGTAACGTGGGACATCAGTTGTGGTGCCGTAGTAGTTGGGAAGCCACACTGCTGGCCGCTGTGGTTGGGGTTGCAGAGGGACTACCAGGAGTAACAGTGGGGACATCGGTTGTGGGTGCCCTATAGTTGGGAAGCCAACGAACCTGGGCTTGCAGTGGTTGGCGTTGCAGAGGGACTACCAGGAGTCACAGTGGGGATTCTGGTTGTGGGTGCACCTGTGTTGGGAAGCCAACACTGCTGGGAGTAGCTGTGGTTGGGGTTGCAGAGGGACTACCAGGAGTAACAGTGGGGACATCGGTTGTGGGTGCCCCTGTAGTTGGGAAGCCAACAGTACCTGGGCTTGCAGTGGTTGGGTGCAGAGGACTACCAGGAGTCCAGTGGGATCCTGGTGTGGGGGCACCTGTTGTTGGGAAGCCAACACTGCTGGGACTAGTGTGGTTGGGGTTGCAGAGGGACTACCAGGAGTAACAGTGGGGGCATCGGGTGCAGGTGCACGTGTTGTTGGGAAGCCAACACTGCTGGGGCTAGCTGTGGTTGGGGTTGCAGAGGGACTACCAGGAGTAACAGTGGGGACATCGGATGTGGGTGCCACAGTTGGGAAGCAACAGTACCTGGGCTTGCAGTGGTTGGGTTGCAGAGGGACTACCAGGAGTCACAGTGGGGATTCTGTTTGTGGGTGCACCTGTTGTTGGGAAGCCAACATTGCTGGGGCTAGCTGTGGTTGGGTTGCAGAGGGACTACCAGGAGTAACAGTGGGGACATCGGTTGCAGGTGCACGTGTTGTTGGGAAGCCAACATGCTGGGACTCGCTGTGGTTGGGTTGCAGAGGGACTACAGGAGTCACGGTGGTATTCCGTTGCAGGTGCATGTGTTGTTGGGAAAGCCAACACTGCTGGGACTCGCTGTGGTTGGGGTTGCAGAGGGACTACAGGAGTAACAGTGGGGACATCGGTTGTGGGTGCCCTGTAGTTGGGAAGCCAACAGTACCTGGGCTTGCAGTGGTTGGTGTTGCAGAGGGACTTCCAGGAGTCACAGTGGGGATTCTGGTTGTGGGTGCAACTGTTGTTGGGAACCCAACACTGCTGGGACTCACTGTGGTTGGGGTTGCAGAGGGACTTCCAGGAGTAACAGTGGGGACATCGGTTGCGGTGCATGTGTTGTTGGGAAGCCAACACTGCTGGGACTCGCTGTGGTTGGGGTTGCAGAGGGACTACCAGGAGTCACAGTGGGGACATCGGTTGTGGGTGCCCCTGTTGTTGGGAAGCCAACACTGCTGGGAGTAGCTGTGGTTGGGGTTGCAGAGGGACTACCAGGAGTAACAGTGGGGACATCGGTGTGGGTGCCCTGTAGTTGGGAAGCCAACAATCTGGGCTTGCGTGGTTGGGTTGCAGAGGGACTACCAGGAAGTACCCCCCCAAACAGTTTTGGGGGGATTCTGGTTGTGGGGGCACCTGTTGTTGGGAAGCCAACACTGCTGGGACTAGCTGTGGTTGGGGTTGCAGAGGGACTACCAGGAGTAACAGTGGGGACATCAGTCGTGGGTGCCGTAGTAGTTGGGAAGCCAACACTGCTGGGACTCGCTGTGGTTGGGGTTGCAGAGGGACTACCAGGAGTAACAGTGGGGACTTCAGTTGTGGTTCCCGTGCCTGCTACAAGCACAATACTGGTTGCAGATGTCCCTGCAATACCTAGAGCTGAATTGAATGCCTGAAGGAAAACCATGTTTTCTTCTTCAGAGCTAAATAGTGCACTTCCGTTGGGCTGCGTGCTTGAAACTGTGAACACAATGGATTGTCCGGATTGTAGTCTTCTATTTTGGACGCGTCTTGTGATGGTGACACTGAGAATCGTTGGAGAGCAGCTGCTTTTTGGTACTGCATTATATCCAGAAATAAAGGCAGTCACCAAAAGATCATTCGAAATGCTGGATATGTCATTGTCGATTGAAACAACATAATCTGCCTGGGTATCAATGGTCTGGATATTGCATTCTTCAGAAGTGGCTGTTGGTGGGAGTGTCAGAACTGTTGTGGGTCCTGGAGTTAGCTCAATGGAGGGTTCAGAGGTTGGCACATCTGTTGATGCTTGGGTTGGTGCAATTGTCTGTTCAAATGTTGGTTTCGGTGTAGGTGATACTGTGGGATCAAATGTAGGGGCTGGTGTAGGTTCAGAGGTTGGATCAGAGGTTGGCTCAAAAGTTGGCATTGTAGTTGGATCTGGAGTATCCATTTGTGGGGTGGCGGTTGGGATTCCTGCTGACTCTTCTTGTGCAGTGGGAGTATTGACGCCCATTTCAGCATTGGTAGGCATTCCCACAGGAACTGTAGGGTCCACATTCGTTGGACCAGCACCATTCAGCGAAGGGGATACCGTGGTACTGGGGCCTGCAACAGGGGCAACAGGCATAAGTGGTGATGGAAGACCTCCTGCTGAATCTTGTGTTGCAATGGGCATGGAAGCTGAACCATGATGTGGCGAAGAATCAGCCCCATGGCCAATCGGTGAGCCTGGTGTCTGCGAAGGACCATTTCCCATACCAGGATTTCCTGAGTCACCTACTGACATGACTGTACCAGTGGGACTTCCTAGAGTCGCCATAGGTGCAACAACTGTAGGAGTATTTACCGAAAGATCAGAATAGGAGTTTACATTAGGCGCTT
This sequence comes from Seminavis robusta, assembly GCA_903772945.1. NCBI lineage: Eukaryota > Bacillariophyta > Bacillariophyceae > Naviculales > Naviculaceae > Seminavis > Seminavis robusta. The sequence goes on along the minus strand of CAICTM010000117.1, from coordinate 30,367 downwards.
CTGCACCTGCTGCTCCAGACGTGGGATTGTTTTGATTTCCAATTGTGGGGCTATTGCCACCCTGTGCTTGTCCCGAGGACCCTGCTGGTGCTATCGAACTGGAAGGACCTCCCAACATGCCAGCTCCGCTGGGCGTGCCTGAAGTGCCCTCAGCAGCAGGGCCATTAGCAGTAGCAGGAGAGCCAGGCATAACTCCACCACCAGCAGAGGAAGGAGGTTCAACGAGAGATGAGGGTCCAACAACCATATTTGGAGAGCCCAGCACTGCTGACGGAACATTGCTACCATTTGCAGGATCTCCCTGACTTGCGGAAGGGAATATTGCGGTTGGGGCTATCAGTGTTGGTGCGGTAAGAGTGGGGTTCCCTGCCACTGAACTGGGACCAGCTGCTGGCATTTCCAACCGATCTCCACTGCCAGAAGTGCTAGAAGGAGGAAAGTATGCAGGACTCATTTCCGTTGTTTCAATGCTGGGAGAGTTCTCAAGACTGCTGGGTGATGAAAGTGTTGGGCCTGAAATTGGGGAGCTCTGCGTGGATCCACCAGCATTTGGGCTTAACCCTGGGCTTGTGGGACTCCCTTCTGTTTCCTGGGACATTTCAGCAGGAACATCTTCAGAATCTGTACCATGAGGAGCAGGCGTTGGCTCATTCGTCAAACTTCCTGTGCCACCACTGCCTCCGCTCACATCAGTGTTCAGCGCATCTGCTTCTTCTGATGCTGCTTCCAAAACTGTGGGCAAGATCTCTTGGCATTCCAGGGAGGTTGGATTTTGCAAACACAGTGAAAGAGTTTCAGCCCCCACATCAACATTGTTCAGTATTTGGCAGATCTCATTCTCAGATGAAGCATCATTTACATCCAGACACTTTTCAATATCCTGGAGAATATCGCTAACAAAGGCGGTTCTGATTGTGCCGTTGTTGTCTTCAACCACCAGATATGCTTCCGCAATTGCATCAGCATCAAGGGATGACACAGTTGCATTTCTATCTGCCACACCATCAATGATGAGTCTTGTGAATGCAGATACCACCCTAGCTTGAATTGAACTGTTGCTGGTGATGGTGACACTCTGATTTCCATCTCCCAGTAGCACAGGTTCCAAGTTATAGCCAAAGGATGCCACAAAGATGGAAAAGAATTCTGACAGGTCAAATTGGAGCAGCTGCCTATGCCAATGTGTATTGCTGTGGGCTGCCACCAACATGCGCGCTGTGTCAGCAAGATCCTCAACTTCGAACAGTGGTTCATGGTCAGGACATCCATTACAGTCCACACGAGCCGTCCAATAAGTAGTAGTCACTGATTGTGCCACAGCAGCATCATATTGTTCCTGCGTAAAGTTTAACACATCGTCCATGGTAATATTCGAGCCTACCCCCCAATCCGTCTCCCATTCCAACAGTACGGCTTGGTGCAAGACACGGACCATGGGGTCTAGGCACATTCCTGTGATGCTATTGTAAATGTCACGGAACATTTCTTCTAGTGCCCATTTCCGCTCCTCGAGGGCAAGAGGTGGCAATGCCGCAATCTGCAACTCCAGAGCACCAATTTTCTCTGTTGTTTCTTCCATGCATACTGGTGGTGTGAAGTTGCCAACCATGTAGGGAGCTGGAGCTGGTGGGACAGCGGGTGCGGTCGCAGTTGTTATAGCAGCAGCAGTGACCGCCGCTGTTGGGTGGAGTTCAGAAATATGAAAGGCAAGAAGAGAGAGGCAAGAAGAGGCAATTTAGCGAAGAAGAAGACAATGATGCTGGAAGCCCACAAGAACTTCAACAAGAACTTCAACAAGGACGATAGAGCGCCACAGACAGTAACAGAGCAGCAAGGCCACCCCAGCCGCGCATTTCGAAGGACTGGAAGTACGTAATGGAGGACAAAATGAACCTTGTGTCAAGCAGCGAACCCGCCAGGTTGGCAAAGCTTTCGAAAGACTTTACGTGCGAGCTTGTTCAAGACGAATCGTAGATATCCAGACGTAGTTCTTTGCGCTCTTGTTGTTGGCTCTTGTCGAGGTTGCGTGTTCATGATGCTGGACATCGACTCTTGATGGTGGAACCTGTTCAGTGTCAATAGCCATGCCCCCCGCAATAAGTGGGGAGAAAGCATTGATTCTGCAATGACGAGATCTGGTTTGAACAACGGTCCTCGTTGCCTCAAAAGCCACAACTCTGACGTAGAAAGCATGGGAGTTGCCAGTGTCCCGAATATCGATCTGTGGGGCATTGAGCCACACACACGCATGGAGGATGTAGAGGTCCCTCATTTGGCTGACAGCAGTGCACGGAAGAATTCTTCGAGGATGCTCGATTCGACGTACAATCGTTTTGTGGACGCCATTTCGTGCGCCCGTCAACTCTTGCTCGGCTTTGATGCGCATTTCCATTCCATCAAACAGGGGGAAAGCAGTCCAGCAAACATACAACCGGCACGGTACAATGCGTGTGCGGTACGAGACGATGTAGCCAACAACGATTGCGTTTCAGTCGGTCAGTCAGAACCTACCTACACCCACCGCAACGCTCGCTTGAGCCGCAATACCAGCACCGGCCACAGCTCCTGCCGCTGCGGCCATTCCACCCTGCAAAACGAAGTAAGATGAGGTATGGTATGAGTCCAGTCCATATGTATGTCCCGAGGCGCCAATCCGTTGCTTGTAAAACACTCACCACAGATCCCGCCGCCGCCGCAGCTCCAGCCGCCGCAGCCCCACTAGCGGCTCCTCCGGCCGCACTGTTTCCCTGCAAAACGAAAACGATGGGGGATGACGATTGTGTAAGCGCAGACGATCGAGGGACTTTCACGCCAAATCAAAAACCAGCCAGCTAGCAAGCCATCTAGTTGTGAATCACTCACCGCCGCAGCTGCCATTTCGGCAACGCCTGGAGGAGGGCCGGCGGCTCCACCGCCACCTCCCCCTCCTCCGGGTGGACCTCCCAAGCCTCCCTGAACACTCTGCGAGATGGGATTAAAGCCAGGATCGACGGCATCCATGACCTCTCCTGCCAAGTCATCCATGCCTGGCATGTCATCTACGTCCGCATCCATATCGTCTTCTTCTCCTTTTCCCAACTTTTTCATAGTCCACTTGTACATACAGCCAAAGCACTTGGTGAAATGCTCCAAGAGCCTTTGAAAGATGCCATTTCCAATGTACCCGTAAAGGAATCCCAGAAAGCCATCCCGAATCGCAGCCTCCTTTTCTTGAGCACTGTCCACAGAGGAGATCTCGTCCTCCTCCTTCTCACTGTCCGAGCCGCCCTCTTCCATCATGAGTGCCAATTCATCCTCTTCCTCCACCAGGGCTTTGCTGTCTTCTTCTTCTTCTCCCTCCTCGTCATTCTTCTTCTTCTCGTTGGGGTCGTACGTGTATTGCTGCAGTGCCAAGGTGCGACGGCTCAGCGAGTCTCGGTTCGTCGACAATTCGGACGACCTCTCTGATCGTCGCAGGCTACTTGAAACTTCTCCCTCTTCCGTCGTCATTGTGTCTACTTCCGTACAAGTTCTTCTAGCTGGCTACTAGAGGTATCAATCAATCAATGGTTCTGATAAACGTATTCTGTTGTGTTGTTTAGCCACAAAAGCTGCAAGTTTTGTTGCTGGCGTTGCGAGCCTAGCTTGCTGGTTTTGCCTGCGAGTGCATGCCAAGTGGTTGCCAACCCGCCAAGTGATGTCCCATGGTCGGAAGAGTTCCCACTGTTTAAAAAAGATCTGCTAGCGCATGGTGACTGCTAACTGCTGACTGCTGCTATGACGCTATGACCCTTTTCATGACCATTGGCCAGCATTAACTTATGACTGTATTCCAAGAGTCGATAAGTCGATAATTCTTTGCGGTTCTGGAGTACGGTGGAAGACAGCTTGAAAGGTATTTACTGGTAATAAAAGGTAAATGGCACAAGGCCAGGGGCCAGGGGGACCACACCATTGTTACATTGAGTGACATTGTGACCAGCTAGTGACCATATTAATTAATACATGTCCAGTAAGAGCATTAAGATCAGATCTTAGTTCTTTGGCTTCTGTCTTAGTTCGGGTCCCAGTGTTCTGAATGCTGGGTTCAAAATCAATTGGCAACGGTTTCCATTGTTCCGGTGCATTGAGTTACCAATTTCACTGTGCATATCATACCGCAAGCCATCATCTCATGTTTTCTGATCTTCAATGCCGCGAAAGCATCAGTGGCGACACTTTAGATCCAGTCTTGATGTTTGGCGCAATAAATCGCTCAAGCTTTCTAAAGAGGAACCCTTTGAACCCTTGACGACTGTACAGTAAGCTGCTGAGGTGCTTGGATGGAACTGTCTCGTTCAGTCGTGCTAAAAAATGAGGGTCAACAACAGGCAGAAAACATCCACACTCCCACGACAACAACCTTCGACCGACCATGACAACCTTCGACTGCTCGGATGAAACGATCCCCACGATGATGGTTGGTCTCTTCGTATCGTGGCACAATGCATCATCAGGGGCTCATAAATTGGATTCTGGAAAACCTATAACACACTGTCGAATCGAATCTCTAGCTGTCAGTCACTACAAACAACATCGACCATGCCCTACCCGTTCATGGACTACTTCGACGAGCTGACAATAGAGGAACAACAGGAACTGCAAGATGTGATCGACGCGGCGGTCGAAGCACAAGGAAATGAAGAAGAAGAGGAAGAAGAAGAAGAATTTCAAGACGAAGTGAATAGTCGGAAACGAGCGCGAGACGAAGAGAATGATGAATGCTTAGATTACGAGCACCCTGATTATCGCGATGAAAAGAGGCGCAAGGTGGAAATAACGTTAGCAATGATGACAAGAAGCGATTGGGTACCCCATCTCGAGAAGTGGATGCACCGTGTCCAGAAGGTTCACTTGGCTGGGCTCACAGAGGAACAAATCGAGTATGTCTTCAGCATCGCTGAACAAGAATATGAGAAAAAAGTGGAAGATCAGGAATTGTGCGTGCTTGAAATGATGGAAACGGTGAAAAAAACGATAAGGAAGGGACAGTTCAAGAACCAGAACGAGTGGTTGGAGCCTCTTGGATGGGAGGCTCTTTCAGCAATGGACAAAGTATGGTATGCACAGAAAAAGAAGAAAAGGAAGCAGAAATACAAATATCTTTCTGACGAGTGCCACTACAAAACTCATCGTTCCCTTAGGGGCCTGTACTTCTAAAGCCACTAATAAGAGCATCGTCAGAAAGAAACACATAAAATTTGCGTACTAGCTAGTACATCTAAGTCCGTCCGACTTTCAAAAGAATAAATAACTAAGAACTAAAGAATACAAAACGAATGATTGGATTGCCTGGTAGATAGACGTTGCATAATGTAGTTACTGTACACGTAGTTTGATTGGGACTGGTACCGCTACCGGTACCAGTAGGCAGCATGATTGCTACAAGCCATCTTTCTTTCGGCTAGCGGCCATCGTGACTCGCACGTCGTCGAGCGAGAGCAAGTGCTCGCCAGCCACGAGGGAAGGTACTGTATGGCTCCAGACGCTCCGCCGTTCACGGAAATGATGAAATGAGCGATCGTTGACTGAGCCCCCCAATCCTGTCAAACACGCTGCGCTCTTCTTGCTTCAAGAAATAAACGCTGCCTCGTCGGTGGAATATGGCCACGTTCTCACGTTCTGTCTGGCGACCCTTGGGGGGCTTCAATTCAGCCAGTCTCGGCAATCTATCTGTTCTTCGTTGGAGTGCATGCAAATGGATGGGCCACACGTTTGCATCAATGCCGTCGACTGTCGCTCGACTCACTTGAAACTGCAACACTCATTGTCCTTCTACGTACCAGGTACCGTACTATTAACAGCTAGTTTGTAGTGGTTCCCTGTGTCTTTTAACTCCCGCGGTTCGTTGCCGACGAGTAAAAGGCACACCGCGAGGCGCAGGAACACGACAAGCTGCGTTTAAAATGAGACAAACCGTTTCAAAATGGAAGAGAGCAAAGAAACGTTTCTAGACTCCTTCCTAAAGTCGAGTAAAGCATTCGTCAACTTACAATCAGAGAATCCACGTCAACGACCACAGGCAATGAACTAAGATCGGCAAAAGGACTCTCGGCGCAACGTAATCGCTCTTCTCAGGAACCTCGAGACGACAAGGAGCAAACCAACGACCACAAGCAAGCAACCAAGCAACGAAGATCGGCCAGAGGGCCAGAAGGGCTCTCCGTACAACATTCTATCAAGGAAACGGACTTTTGCAAGAACCGTTGGCAACGACAAGAAGTCATGATGACGACGACGGAAGATGAAGCCCTCAGCCAAAACAACTCTCAGCCAAAGCAACATCGACAGATTGAAAGCTCGTGGGATTAATGGCAGCGACACCAACGGAGTCATCGCAGTCTTATTGCATCGGCTGGACGAAAAGAACGATCAGTTGAAGACGAAGGGCCAACGTATCAACAGGCTCGAATCGAAAAATGAGGCGCTAGAGAGGCGTCTTCCAACTCGGAAAGGGCACTTCCCATATTGCTATCTAGCTACTGCGGGGGAACCGGTACCGTCAAACAGTTTTCCTTTGCGGGCATGATCGCGTTGCTGCTTGCAGTACAAAGCACAATCAGCACAATGCTCCCTGAAGATTCTGACGATCCAGAGAAGGTCTTGAATGTCATGAAAAGCAACGGGGCATTCAACAAACATGTACCGGCCGAGAACGTTCCAGGACTCGAGCGCGTCATTAGAGCCGCCATCGATCCAAAGTTCCCCCACTTCAACGTTGCGGTGCTTCTACACTTGTGTCGTCGCAAGAGAGCAGTCAGGACTCCGCCCAACAATCATGTTCATGTGGGTCTACCGAGTCGGCAGCACGTTATCGCTTTGGGAAACTGCAAGTTCTCCGAAGACGAGATACCGGAACCTCGACCAACCGAAGTGACACAGTTCCTGGACAACTTGAAAGCGGCCGAACTAGAATATTTTTTAGCCAACAATGGGGAAGCCCAATATCAAGCAAGACCTTCCGCGTGTGAGCACGCTGAGCATATTGCCGATGTTCTCGAGGGAAGGCGAGTCCCAACACACTGTGAGGTTTCTCTTTTGCGAGACGAGAACACAGAAACCGGTCAAGCGAATGTTGGTTCTCCGCCGCCCATTGCGTCTCCATCTCCAAGAAGAACGCCCGGTGTCAAGAAACAGGCGACACCAAGTGTAGCCTCTGCTGTCACCCGGAAATTGCCGCACAAAATCCCTCAATACCGGTACAAGTGCAGACACCAGTCCATTGGTTCAACTGTTGCGGCATCAGGAACGAGAACTCCAGGTTCAGCTAATCGATCTCGCGGATCCTCTGTACCGGCATCCCATACTCCCCGTAGTCAAAACCGTTCGGGCACAAAAGCTCCCGGTGGAAAAGGCCGAAACAAACACGGCCTGAAATCTCCTACCAACGGTACCGGTACAGGACAAGCATCGCGGCATCCGAGTCCAAACCGTTCGGGAAGTGCAACTTTCCGTGGACAAAGCGGAAACAACAAAGCCTCCACAAGTCCTACCGCAGCGCGCATGAGTGGACAAACCCAGTCTCGAAAACGAGGGAGCAGTGAAGTAATGTACGATAGCCAGAGGAACAGGCGAAGGAAGCGGAAAAGAGAGCGAAGCGCAGCAAGAGATTCGGCAACGATTAAAGCGGTACACGATGATTGCCCGTAAGCTCCTGACAATAGCGCTCTTGCCGGCGACATCACCAGAACCAAGCATGTGTGTCCCGATAAATCCATTGTGTTGTGCTCCGGGCAATTTGGTTTGAAACTGCTGCAACTACTAGTATTAAAAGCTAGAACTCCGTCGGTGCAGATTTGGCGCCCTTGCTTCCTGATGTCATCTTTCCCGTCCGTTCTTTGGTTGTCGGCTGCATGCGGTAGTCTAGCTAGTGCAACCGATCAGTAGTTGTAATTTATAAACTTGCTTTCCGAACTTGTCTGTTAAAACAAGTCCAATCGACTACATGTCATGCTCTCCAGTCAATTGTTGCAGTAGTTCTGGTGGAAACACGTCCGCGTCATTGGGATCTGTAGGCAAAGGATGAAACAGGACGTCGATCTGTTCATTCTTTGGCAGGATTGTTCCAACTACGCCGTTTGGAGCTTGTTTCATTTGCAGATGGAACTTGTGTTTGTCGTTGTTATGGGCACATCGCACATGAGTGCCATCTGGGGTAGTGCACATGATGAAATAATCTTCCAAAGGCATTCCGGGGCATTGCAGCTGGGCTATAATGAGACTTTGTTTGGTTCTACTCGCCATGGTACCTCCATTCTTCGCCAGAGCACGGCGGTACCATTTGGCCCCCTGTAGATGATTGCCCGCCATGCAATAGGAAGCCCCCAGGTTGTGCAGATGATCCACCTTGTCTGGTTCTAGTTCCCAGATTCGTTTCGCACACGCGGTGTGAACTCTGCAGAGCTTGGAAGTGTCCAATGTTTGTGGATCCAATGATTCGTGCAGAATGGTTTCGGCGGTCTGCAGGAGCGCGATGTAGCTTTGAAAGGCGAGTTGTTTGTTGTTGCCATTCTCTGGAACAACACTAATTTTGTGTGCATACTCGAGCGCTTCTTCCAGATCGCCGTGTGCCATGGCCGCTGTAATGCAGTAATCCGAGCACATGATCGGATAGTATTCGTCGTCTTGTGGATCAAAATGACACGTCAGTGTCTGGAGGATTTCATAGGCTTCCTTGGGTTTGTGTCTCCTCTCTCTCAGCCACTTGGCATAGTTTCCGGCCATGCGGAAATCGTCCGGTTTGGTCTTGTAATAATGTTGGAACCAAAAGTCAATCTGGTCCATATCGCGTCGTTGCTGTGAAAACACGAGTTGGTTGCGGACGGCATTTTCGTAGAGGTCACTGACAGCGGTATTCTCGTTCAGTTCGAAATCGAGCAATTGCAAATTCTCTCCCTTGACGCTCTTGGACATGGTAGCGCCTAGCAATTTCATCGTTTGGTCTTGTTCTTGTTGGAGTGCATACAGCAGTACTGGATACCTCTTGGGGCCGTCGTTGTCGTTGTCATTGTCATTGCCTGCCTTTTGCTTCTTCTTTTTGGGAGCCATGATAATGCCATGACCACCATTCAGCTTTTGGCCCGCTTCACTCTTCAAACCAAACACTTGCACAAGCGCATCCACTTGGAAACAACTACTAGTACCGGCGTCATTATCATCATCGTTATTAGAAGAACTCATGCCGTAGTAGTTGTACTGGAAATAATGAGAGGATCAGATCCAAAGAAGGGAATGGATGGCTACCCAATTGGGGGGACAAGAAGTTGCAAAAGATAGACCCCCCTGTGCACCGAGGTAGAAAGCTACCTTGTAGCTTTCTCCCCTCTCGTTTTTGGGGGATCAAGATTGGTCCCCTTACACTCTACCAACCAAAGATATGATATCAAAGATATTGGAATCAAAATCTTTGCTTGACAAGCGGACATACCATCATTTTCCCAAGCAAAAGGCAAGTGGTTGAAGACCTGAGGTCTCCTTAGCTCCAACACACTAGATAGATTGGGAGCCCAGGACTTGATCCACCAGCACAGCAAATTTCTTTTGTGCATCATGCAGTCACAACGGGGGCAACGACGCCATCGTCTTTTGCCACCAACCACAATCATACACTGCATCATACCCCTCTTTCTGCTTCTCGTTGGATATCTCCACACTGAACATGGTGTCCAAGCATTCACTACAAGAAGAACTCCACAGCCATCAGGTGGTTCTTTCTTTGGTGGTCAAAATCAACAAACCTCCAATCAAGCCCACCACAATAAGTTGATCCCGGTTCTTGCACCTTCAAGAAGCCAAACATCAACATCCTGTTTATCGGTCACCAATAAGATTAAAAGGATGTCACTGATCACCCTTCCACCACAAACAGCACTGAACCTCAGAGCAACCAAAACCCATCAGAGAATAATAAACAAAGCTGATCACATTTGGAGAATGATGCCAACCTCAGCACAGTCACATCAGACAACAATCCTACTTGGGATCAGAATATTGCAGCAATGATGGAATACAAAGAGATCCATGGCACTGTCAACATACCCGCACAGTCAAAAGAATAGAATATCCAAACCTAGGATTATGGATGCAAAATTAAATGTGAGGCGGCAAAAGGCCCGGTTGACACAGGAACAGATCACTCAGCTGGGCAAGATTGGGTTTTTATGGACTGGTGCACACCAACGTGGACAAGCATGAGAGGTGGTGGATGGCAATGTTTGAGGCATTGAAGGAATACAAGGGAACTCATGGACACTGCAGAGTTCCTATCAAACAGGGCAAACTAGGTGCATGGGTCAGAACTCAGCGCAGGTTGTACACTACTGGTAATCTCAGAAAGGACAGACAGGAAATGCTAGAATCCATTGGGTTTGAGTGGAGATTAAGACAAGGTGCTCCTAAGGATAATCCAGAGCAGAAAGCACTGTGGAGTTCTCAATTTGCTACACTGTGTAAGTTCAAGGATGAACATGGCCATACGCGTGTCCCATCTCGATATCCAGAAAACAGAGAACTTGGCATTTGGGTCTTCAATCAGCGGAATCGAAACAAAGATGGCACCTTGCGGAGATTTATGAAGAATCTTGGCTGGAAAGCTTTGAGCAGCTAAAGCACTGTTACGCCAAGAAGCTTGCTACGGGAAAGCCAATTTGTTGGTGGGCAAACAACCAGAGGAGACTCTTTTCAAAGGGTTCACTTGAACCAGAGAGGAAAGCATTGCTGGATGAAATTGGCTTTGAATGGTGGGAATAACGACTTTTTGCTAAATTATTATTGCATGAGGAATAACGAATATCAAGACTGCGAGATTGGCTTGACGTTACACCACCAGTGCTCGAAACTTCTCTCTACCGTACTGTAGTGGCTAGTTAGCAGGAAAGGTCGTGGTACTGGTAATGTGCTCGGCATCTCAAAAAAGTGTCCGGCAGCACACTAGACTATGGAAGCCAATACGGTACAAGGTGGTGGTGTAACTTGACAGAAAGCAACAATTGTCATCCAAAGTAGGCGTGTCCTTTTGCTCCAAGACGGCCGGGGATGGCATGTGTGGCCTAGCTACTAGAGCATGAATGACACTAGAAATAAATGACGCCTCTGTCCAGACTGACGCTCAAGCTGAGAGAGGGGTAAAACTAAAATTCCCTCAACGCAAACTTTTTAAAATTACACCCATGCAATCAAGACTGCCGTCCCCAAAACAGTCTTCCTGGCTGACCCTCAATGGAGGGATGAGAACACGGACAAGAATCGCAGAGGTGTGCTTGCCTGATGAAGTGCGGTAAAGCGATGGATACGTGACCAAGGTAGTCGCACGTTTTCCCTACTGGTACGCTTCAAATTGCGCCGAAATCATTCGTTGCACATGCGCTTGTAGCTCAGGGAGAATTCCATTTTCCATGGTCCGAATCGACTCGTCTCGTCACTCGTTTGTTGTGTTGTGTTGTGTTGTGTTGTGTTGTGTTGGAGAATCGAATGTATCTATCATTCATTCATTCTTTGGAAGATGGTTGCTGTTCTTTTATCCGTTCCAGTACTCTTTCCATGGAATCCTCGACCAACAAGGCTCCCGTAAAGTCTAAATGTGCCGTAATGGGATGATGGGTAATAATTACTTTGGCGCCTGCCTTGATTCCTCCTATGAGTCCATTCTTGGAATCTTCAATGACCCAACATGTTTTCGGATCTTGGTTCAGTAATTGGGCCGCCTTTAAAAACAAATCGGGCGCCGGTTTGCAATTTTGCACGTCATCACTGCAGCAAATGTGCGAAAAGTACTGTATCAATCCCAATTTTTCCAACCAGGGATCCACCCAGGCGTGGTCGGAACTGGATGCTATCGCGAGTGGAATGCTGTGTTTGCCAAAGTACTCCAACGCGGCACGAATCCCCGCGCGAGGACCCGCCGTCTCGAGATGATTTCGTACAAATGCACTGCGAGGTTTGTGTATTGCAGGCCAATCATAGGTTTTGTTCGTCAACGATTCCAAATGTGCCTCGGGCGACCAGGCATCGTAATCGGATCCGACGCATTGGGCCCATACATGAATCGGCAACTCGACGCCCTCGGTTTGGTAAATGTCCCGCCAAGATTCGTACTCGATCCATTCCGTATCCAAAATGGTGCCGTCAAAATCAAAAATGACGGCCGATGGAAGAGACAGATCGGGTGGTGCATACTGTTGTGTGGGCGGCGGCGAGGAAGAGTGCATCTTGAGGATCAGTATAAGCAATGGGGTGGGCTGCATGGTTGGTTTGAGGTTGGTCGGCCGATACTAGTAGGCCGACATTGGAGTGAAAAACAAATACTAAATAGATAGATCTACGTTTTAAAGGAGGCCGACATTGGATGTTGTTGTTGTGTCATCAGACAAGTCGTGTTGAAGGATTCGATGGGTGGAAAGGAAAGAACAGAATAGAAGCTTTTGGAGTTCTTACAGGATGGTCCACTCACTGGTCGTACTCGTACTTACGCGTCTGGCAGAGCAAAAAGCACCTGCTTTCCTACTTCTTACAGCTGTACTGATACATGTACCTTTAACCTGCAGCTGGGCGGTACCACGTCACACGAAGGTACTAGTAGCCCTGTACAGATTACAGTGAATGCAGGCCATGACGCTCTGTTCGAGCCGAGGTCATGGAAACCAAACCTCCGTCTTCCTCTATTGCTTGCTTTCAGATCTGATACTCATTGAACATACATGTAAGAAATCGATTCTTTGGGATCAGCTCTGGACCATGGAGCCTCTCCAACCAGTGCTTGACAGCAACAGCAGTGTTCCTCTTTCTGATACCTCATTGGCAGCTAATAATAACACTGCAGACATTCAGGAAGAAGTGTGTGATCCAGTGGCAGCTCCTGATACAGGTACCACAGTTGATGATGATGGGGACCTTGTGATTAATAAAGACTTGGGTGTTGTTCAAAGAGACAAGACGTTTCAGGAGGCAAGTCTTTCCGTGGAGCCCTTACATCCGTCTTCTGAGGAGGCAGATATGATTGATAAGCTCTTGGCGGAGGAAATGGATAAGCTGTCGTTTGAAGAAAAGGAGCGGACCACGTTTGACATTCATGGGATGGCCCAGGAATCTCACGATCCTGAGAACATAAATGAGCTGCTGGAGCAATTGGAGCAGGAAATTCGAAAGATACCCAACCGAAAAGCATATGAAAAAGCCAAGTATTTGAATGAAGAATATGTAACGGGTCGGGAGTTTCGGCTCCTGTTTCTTCGCTGCGAAAAGTTTGATGTCAAGTCGTCAGCGCAAAGAATAGTAACACATTTGGAGAACAAAATGGATATGTTTGGCGGCGGACCTGCCTTGGCCCGAAAGCTGCGTTTGAGTGATCTCAATGAAGATGATGATGTCAAGGCTCTCAAATCAGGGGCATGGCAGCTCTTGCCTGAGTGTGATGCTTCTGGCCGTCTGGTCGTGGCATTTTCACCTACTTGTATAGATGGCTCTCTGGCTGCGAAATGTCATGTATGTATAGTCTATCCAAAGTGGAGTGGAACGGCAAGCTCGTGGTATCCACATTTTGGTCCCTGATATTTTGTTGTTTTTTCTGATTCGATTCAAATGCAGCAACGTGCCTTCATGCTTTTCATAATGTCGATTCTCCAAACTGAGGATGCACAAAAGAAGGGCATTGTTATTGTGATGTGGTGGTCAGGGCATTCTCTGCTACAAGTACAACAAAGTCTATTCACCCAAGCACAGCTAATGAAGAAACTCAGGCCTGGGATCCCTCGCAGGGTGGCTGGTGTCCATTTCCTGCTCAGCCAAAAATGTCTACGCCCGTTGGTTGGTGGCATTCGTTGGTTCCTCCACGAGGAACTGAGGGCTCGAATCCGAGTTCACTTTGGGGACTTTGAACAGCTCAAATTTGCATTGCAGACCTTTGGAATCTCAACAGATCGTTTCCCATTCCGTCCAAATAATGAACCCATCGATCTGGAGAATCATCTTCAATGTATTCAGAGCTGGCGCAAGCAGGAAGAAAAAGGCAACACAAGTGGCATTGATATCATAGTCCCCCGTCGATTTGATGTCCTCTTTGGACGAGGACTTCAAACAAGGAATCACACAGGCAACCTGAGAGCTGCACATATTGCTGACATGTTTCGAGACAAGTATGAGGCGGCACGAAAGTATGAAAAGACAGCAATTGCTGCACGCATTGTCACAATTATCCTAGAATCGCACGGTCGGTTTTTGAAATGGGAAGACAATGCATGGGAAGGAGTGGACCAAGAAACCGCAAGGAACAAGGTATGTACAAAAATGAATGTAACTGTTGGCACGGAGAATTGATTTTGCTCACTGTGCTCACCCAATCCTTGGTTGTAGATTTCCCACTTTTATCGAAACACGCGCAACACAGATTGCCCCAGCAAAAGCAAGGCATCTCCATCTGATGGCTCTGCCAATGTTGGAGCAACCAGCTCAGAGGGCAATTCGTTGGCTTCAGCTTTGTCTAAGCGGGCACAATCAGATTCAATGCAACAATCACCACAGCAAATTCAGAAACTGTGCCAACGGGATAGCGAGCTCAATAATGGGTTGTCGAAAGGTTGATAGATTGGCAGATAGCCGACAGGGTCGGTAACTAGAATGAACGCAAGGGCCAAATGGGCTTTGCCTCTTGGGAAGGGGAGGGCAGAGCAGACTGGTGTTGCAAACCAATCGCTGGAACAAGGAACGAGGGCCGAGGTTGCAGGGTTGCAGCAACAGATCCCCCCCTGGAACAGAGTATCTCGGGGGGGAACTTGAGAGATGGTGCAGTGTATGTGGACTACATCGTCTCCCTCCTTATACTAGTACTCGATGATGGATGCTGTGACCGATGTTATCAGGAAGGGATCTTTGGATGATCAAATTGGCAACCAACAACTACAAAGGAGTGGCTACCGCCTCACTGGCCTTTCTCTTTTTGGTCTTTTCATTTCCCACCCCCACAGCCTCTGTCTTCACTTTTTTGGATTCTTTGGTCGGGGCATTTGTAACCGAATCTTCCAAGGGGACTGCTGCGTTCTCTTCTGGATTCTCTTTTTTGTCGCGAAGAGAGCGACGGACGTTAAGACGGCATGCGGCACACATGCTTTCTCGGATCGTCTCGGAAATCTCCAGCCACGATGGTTCCTGCGCTGGGTCTTGCTGTCCAAGCCATTCTCTCACCAACTCCCGACGCAAGTCCAAGTCGTCAGTGCATACGTTCTTAGGACGGTCGAATTGGAACATCCATCGCAGCTGATGGTGCTTGATGTGATCGATTGTGTATGCTAGCGATGCAAAGTCCAGATCCGCGGCGAGCCTGCCATGGAAATCATCTCCAAGAAGGCGGTCATGGGCATATGGTGTACAGCCATGAAAAGATTTCAGTGCCCGCTTGCCTTGAACAGAGCATCCCCAATCAGAGAGCATCACAGATGGTTCTTCATTTTCTTCCTCAACCTTCACAATGATGTTCCCAGGTCGTACATCCAAGTGATAAATGGACTTGCTGTGAGCGTATTTGAGAGCCTCGTACACATTCGTAATGATGTGCACGGAATGTGTTTGCCACATCTGTTGAGGCAAGCGGTGAAGGGGCAATCCAACAACTCCATTCAATCTCAAACCAATCAACTCTGAAATCTCGCCTCCAATGACGGTTCGAATTCTGGAAATTGGATTCCCATTTTGACCTTCCACCAATAGCGGTCGTGGGATACCTGGATTGTCTCCGGGACGACTTAGAGTACCAAAATATCTGCTTCTCCTTCTAAGCTTGTTGCCAGAGCCGCTGGTTTCGGTATCTTCATAAACTCTTCCGGTCCGAGCTGTACAACGTTGGCAAAGGCACCCGAGGCAAGATAATCGACAACCACTAATTCTTGTTCCTCGGGGTGCACCTGCTTGATGGATGCCTCAGTACCGAAGTCTTTGGGAATTTCATGTTTCAAGGCCCCAGCCAGGAGAACAAACCCATCGGTTGCTTCTATTTCTTCTCCTTTTTCTTTCACGTGTAGCTTCTTGATGCCCTCCGGCAACTCAGTGTCCTTGACGAGCCGCACCGGGACAAGGCCGGTTCCAAGCAAATCCAAAGCAACGTCTGTACTTCCGACGTTGGAAAGATCCATTCGAATTACTTCAATGGACAAAGTAGTAAGAACAATCCCGATACACGAAGAACTGAAACCAACCCCACCAAAAGGAAAACAATACTCCAGCCGCTTCCCGAGATGACCAACCACTTGTGATCGTTCTTTTTCGGTCCCCTTCACGAACTTTCCTCTGTTGGCTCGTCCAACCTTGATCTCAATTGGTTTCTGCACCATAGATGCAAGCATTAGTGGCAAGACTTCTTCACTCTCATTCTTTCCAAAAGAGCCGGCAAGCTGTCGTTCGGCAGTTGGGGCATCCGTTTCTTTGTTGTCGACCATGATTCGAATGATGCGACAGATCACGGCCTGCAGAATCGGTACGCGAAGGGCTACAAGTACGAGGATCAGGATATTCGATGGCGCCATCTTGCTTGGCTGCTACTGGATCAATAATCTGCGACAAATTGGCTTTTGCGACTTTGGCTCTATGGTTCATGTGGGTGCGAACTCAGCAGGTGCACAGGCTTGGAGTCTAAAAGCGGTTCGGAAGTTGGACGACAACTTGGAAGACAACGCTCATACACCTCCTTATGTTGAACAGACTCATGTTCCGCCGACTGGCAGCGCTGGAGTAGCATTAGCTGCACCCGAGTGGGGCTCATCCACGATTGCTCACCGTTCTTTCTCAATACAACAGGAACCCCCATTTACTCTTGTGAATAGCTTTGCATCTGCTCCAAGGACATGGGAACCCCGTTAGCAATCGCAATTTTTTCGTTGGTCATTGTCTTAGATTAATTACAATAAAAAATGTGGATAATTACCAGTCTTTGCAGTAGTTTACCATTCTACACGACAATGGTAGAGTTCAAATAAAACTCCCACATTTCTCGCACTAGCTCTAGCTAGCCAGTAGATCTAGCTAGCAAGAGGCAGCAAACGGAAGATCCTGCCACTGGGCCCTGAGACATCATGGTTCGGATAAAAGTTCGAATAAGGATGAATCGAATATTCAATCATCGATTCGAATAGATCCCATCCGATCATTTCGATTTGCCAACCTCGCCTTTTCTCACAACCAAAGAGCAAGAAAGAAAGAGCCCTTGCCAACAACAATTGATCGATCCATACTGCTTGACCATGGCACTACTTCTTCCGCTAGATCAGCAACAGCAACAGCAACAACAGCAACCTCCACAAGAGGAAGAAGAGACTCTCGAGTCTGTGGCCGAGCGACTCCGGAACAATGAAGGTGGATGTTCCTGTTTGAATGTCCGCATGAATCCCGGCTATGAAGCCGCCGATGTGATGCTGCTGGTGGATGCCGTGCGAGCCAACGAGAGTTTGGAACAAGTGGAGTTCTTTGGTATTTTGGCCGATGACGATGTCAATCAAGCCACACAACTGTTAGTAGAATCCTTTGGGACACTACCGAAACTCAAATTGCTACAAGTGTCGGGACATTGCGACAACTTGATGGGGGTCCTGAGTCGAGTTTTGGCAGATGTGTCGTTGACCCTCCAACAATTGTCTCTGGTCTATGTGCAGCTAAGTGGTCCTCCAAATGACTTTCATTCCTTTTATCGATCTCTGGCAGCCCTCCAAAAGCTAGAATCTTTTCGATTGGTCGACTGCCAATTTCCTCGTCACTTACAAGATGTCGGCATTCTGGAAACAATCCTCCATCGACTTGCCCATCTACCGGTACCACTCCTCCATACACTCGAAGTGGCACCCATTCACGAAAAAGCACTTGGAGATGTCATAAGTATGACTACTGCCTTTACACAACTCTTGGCACGACAATCCACCACACTCCGGCATTTGCATGTCTACGGCTTTTTTCGTGGACAGGAAATTGTGGTGCCTCTCTGTCAAGCACTCGCAAGTTGCCATGCCATTCAAAACGTGCGATTGGCCAGTACCTTCAGTCAAGATCATTGCACAGCCATTGCCACACTCATGGAACAACATCCAACCTTGCAGAAACTGCATCTCGACATGATGGTGGCCCCCGAAACCAATGGAGACACCACCCAGTTACGGTTGCTGGCACTAGCACTCCAGCACAATAATACCAGGCTGACACATTTGAACATTTACGCCACCAACCTGGTCCGATCATTGTTGGCGGACGAATTTGGAACAGCCCTGCAGCACTATAATTATTCCCTGCAACATCTCCACTTGTTTGGGTGTGGTTTGTCTGTGGAGAGTTTTCCGTGCCATTGTAAAGATTAGCGGAGGGTAGTATTCAAGCCTTCTTGCTGGCTTGTGTAATGAGTTGCCAGTTCTAGCTATTTTAGAATAGCTACCGGCGGTAGCTAGACTACATGTAGTTCCGTGAACTGCTTCCGTTTGCGTTTCCTTTCTTGCTCAGTGGGCAGTGGGGTAAATACTGGTAAGATTCTTTTGAGACATATTTCGCAGTCAGAAAGGGTACAGTCTTTAAATCACCAAATCCGACAATTTAATAATCACTTTTTAAGACATATTTTCAAATGTCCTAAGCAGTCTTTTGTTGGTTTGTGACTCTTTTCATCATCTTTCGCAACTGGAGAGAATTCCGTGGCCATTCTTTGCGACTCGACTCACGGTACTGGTAGGTATTAATAGCCGCATACGATACATATAGTAGTGTTTCTTTAGCGCTCCACCCTGTCCTTACCACAAACTCTCATAGTCTCTCATGCCACTCGCACTAGAAAGCAACAGTTACCCTGAACGCTCACCCCCAAGAGTTGAGTCTACCATGGCGATGCAAGAAGAAGAGGAGAGAGAGAGGAAGGGAATGAGTATGAAGAGGTGGAACCACTTCGCTTCGCTCAGATTGGTGGGAGAGTGGTACAGGAGGCAGAAGCAGATGTGGACGAGTCAGAAGCAGTGGACTCGATGGCACGCATTGCCTCACTTCCTCCCATAAAGGGACCTTATGATAAGGGTCGTATGCAACTGACACATCAAGAAAAAACATGGGCCTTGGCCATAAAAGAAGGGATTGAATCTGAGGCTGAAGTGGACAATTTGACCGACTTTTGGTATGCTCAGTTGGCCCTCATTTGTCACGATGATGTGTCCAATGCTATCGAACGAGCACAGCAACTGCAATACTTGCGGGAGGAATACAATATCGTGGAAACATATGAATTTGGTCGCCGTTGCATTCATCAAGCCATATCACTCTTTCCCGATTACTACCTCTGCTTATCATTTAATCACCAAGATG
This sequence comes from Seminavis robusta, assembly GCA_903772945.1. Lineage (NCBI taxonomy): Eukaryota > Bacillariophyta > Bacillariophyceae > Naviculales > Naviculaceae > Seminavis > Seminavis robusta. The sequence goes on along the minus strand of CAICTM010000117.1, from coordinate 11,041 downwards.
GCAATTATGTGCTAGTGGTGGATTTGACCAAATTGCCCATGAGTACTTTTCGTACGAATCCCAATGCTGTGGACATCAAAGTCTGTGAAATCTATTTCATGAGCCATTTGATGTCACCTGATTTTGAGGCGATTCGACGTGGGATAATTTGTGTGGCAGAATGCGAGGGATACCAAATGCAGCATGACATTGGCGTTGGGATTTGGAGACGGGTCTGGGACATGGTTGTACCCTACCCACTCAATCTGCAAAAAATCAAACACTTTCATACTGGTGTCATGTCCAATATTATGGTCAGTATGGTACGGCAGTTTCTGCCGCGATCCATCAAGGACAGAATTGAAGTTGGGTGTCTCTCTGAAGCTGGACGACTCGATGGGATGTATCTGATGCCCAATAAAGAAGCTGCACGAAAACGGACACTCTCTCGACTCGAAGATGCACTTCAGCGACGATACAACAATGAAGCAGCATTCAAATTGTGACAGGCCTTGCCCAACGCACACAATTAACTATATGTACAACTCTACAACTCTATTTTCTAAAGATTTGCATAACGGATGCAGTAAAGATATCACTTTGTCCACCCAGTCTGGCGGGTACGTACTGGTACGTTGTCGGCCTAGCTATCCTGATCCTTTCCACCGCTGGCCGTTGGCAATGCCAAGAACCAAGACTAGCCGATACGGGGAGCCTTTTCAACCGCGAATTTCCAACCAGTTGGCGTCAAGTATTGACACAGGCATTGGGAACCTACCGCATGTCATGGAGCACTAGAAAACTACATTGCTACCAGTAGTGGAGTTTCTGTGCGAGCGTACTCATTGGGTCGATGTTGAGTTCATACCGGTATCAACACCGACTATTTAGTTTGGAGCATGCAAGTCTTTCGTATCATCAATCATTAGGGGGGAAGTATTCAGGAAACATTTTCCGAAATGGTACTTGTACGTTGCCAGACTATTAGTCCATTGCCCAATCTTGCCCAAGGTCCTGCCGGTATGCCGGTAGGTCCGTTCTCAGGCGGCTCAGTGATATTATGCGACGAGCAAAAGAGCTTTTACTGATACGGGTAAATAATAGTACCGCACCACCCTTGTACGGTGGTACCGGTACCTGCTACCAGGTACGGCTAGCCACATTTTCTGTACTACTGTACCGGTACTGGAGTAGCAGCTAATTATTACTGGAGTAGTACAGTAATAGTAGCAGTGGCTCGCATTCCAGCCGTTTTGTCCTGAGGAAGGAGGAAGTATCTTAACCGCAAGTCTCACTTATGCATATTTGCATTCTTGAGTGACTTGTCAAACAAATAAATAATGTCCAAGCAAGCTTTCTCAGAGAGCTTCTCACACTGAGTACAGTGTAGGCTTTCTGCTTTCTGAGGGGTCATTTTGAATACTGCATGGTTCTCCAGCTGTACTGCATGGCTCTGTAAGGGAGCTGAGGAACTGCTCCACTGGGTTGCTAGAGCTTGGAGACCAGCGCACAACACCAATTGAGACAGCAGCAACACAAACACAAACCCTCCCACACCATTTAGAAGTTCGAATTAGTGAAAGCAATGTCTGCACTCAGAGCTCCGCAACAGGCAGAGTCTGCCATGAAGAGAGAAGAAGAGGTTGAGGTGAGCGAAGACGAGGAGGAGGACAGTGAAACCGAAGAGAGTGAAGAGGAAGCAGAAGGACAACTGAGTTTCGCACGGATTGGTGTTCGAGTGGTCCAGGAAGAAGAAGAGGAGGAAGAAGAAGATGGGGACGAAGAAGATGAGGAGGAGCGGGAAGATGCGCGCTCGTTGGCACGCGTTGCCTCGTTTCCTTCTGTGATGGGACCGGACGATAAAGGTCGTATGCAATTGACTAGTCAAGAGCACTCATGGGCACTGGCAATCAAAAAAGCCATAGAGACTGAACCGGAAGTGGATAATTTGACCGACTTTTGGTACGCTCAAATGGCCCTCATTTGTCAAGATGATGTGTCCAGAGCAGTCAAACGTGCCACACAATTGCAATACTTACGAGAGGAATACAATATTGTTGAAACGTATGAATTTGGTCGTCGTTGCATTCATCAAGCCAGTTCACTCTTTCCCGATTACTACCTCTGCTTATCATTTAATCCTCGTGATGGCAATTATGTGTTGGTTGTGGATATAACCAAATTGCCCATGACTGCCTTTCGGAAAAATCCCGATGCCTTGACCACCAAAGTCCGTGAAATTTTTTTCATGCTCAACATTTTGTCGCCCGATTTTGAGGCCATTCGACGGGGGACCATCTGCATGGCCGAATGTGAAGGATACACACTCCAACACGACATTGGTGTCGGGATTTGGAGACACATCTGGGAAATGGTTGTACCCTATCCAGTCAAGTTGCAGAAAATCAAGCACTTTCATACCAGTGCCATGTGCAATGTTGTCGTCAGTATGGTACGACAGTTCCTACCCCTGTCCATCAAAGAAAAGTTCGAAATTGGGTGTATCTGTGAAGCAGGACGACTGGATAGGGTCTATCTCACGCCCAATAAAGAAGTGGCACGAAAACGGACACTCTCTCGACTCGAAGATGCACTTCAGCGACGATACACCAATGAAGCGTCTTTCAAATTGTAACAATTCAGGTTTGCATAAAGTACATGAAGTACATAGAGAAAATATAGATGTACGACACTAGCTTGGACCAGATCCACCCGCCCATTCCTTTGGTTTGCTTTTTTCTGCCCATTCCTTTGGTTTGCTTTTTTCTGCCCACCACTGCGACGTACCGTTCCAAATCTTCTCTCTTTAGTGCGTCGCATTTTAGTGGTAGATGAGTAAGATAATTAGCTGCAACGTCCTTCAAGACCGAATCGAATCACCATGCAACGATAGTTCGTTGAGAAGAGATTCGTCGGAAGATGAAGGCATTTTAAGCCTATCGGGTAGATCGCAGGCATAGTTGCCGGTACATGCAAGGCTTCTTCATTCTTTGGACTCCCTTCGTACCCCCTCGTCCTCATCCATCAGAGAACCTCCAAGTGTTTCTCCCTCACGAGCACCCTTTCGAAGTGCCTCCTAGATCATTTTTTTCGTTGCTGTGCAAATTTCTACAAAAAAGGCGGTCTCTCGGATGATTGAATCATTCTACTGAGGTCACGGAGGAATCTCGCTGGAACCAGTCGAAGGACATGCCGGAATGGACGATCCTGGTGCCACGAATGCCCTAAACCCATCAATTGCAGCTCTCTTGGGACGATGAAACGTGCTGTGAATACGTACCGTAGCGAGGTTTTCGATTACGAGCTACGTACAGACTAATCAGCACCTGGACTGAGCCACCTAAACACATCCCTCCTCCTTCTTGTCGGGGCTATAGCTTGAGTCCGACTCTCGAACTCGAAATTTACCAACATCCCGGCCAAATCCCAATTCCCTTCCTTTATGTGAGGCCCAGCGATGAAAGCTTCCGTTGTCTCATTGCTATGGCAGCTTTTGCTCGGTTGCTCTTATGGCCGGTTTGATCCTCACGAGTGCGTGAACACATGGCAACGGAGACGGCAGGCCCTCAGAACTCAACTTTCTCCAAAACGGCGGCGATTGCAGCCAAACTGACAATGGGATGCCTAGTGATTCCTGTCTGGGTTGCACGGTTAGAGGCGGGGGTCCTCCAAGCTCAGGCGGCACCGCTTGCCATGCTGTTGTCGTGGACATTGATCTCACGCTCTGGTACTGCAACGTCGGGTAGAAATGGGTTCCACCTTTGTGGTATCGTGAGGGTTGGGGCAAATCTATTCGTGTCTTCGAGTGACACCTTCCACCCGGCAACACTGCTTCAAGACAACAACGTCTATGGAGGCCCACTGTGCCAATGCATTCCTCGCTATTGGAGACCGCTCAGTTATACAGCTGTACCAATCCGCCGATGGGCACCGTCATCTGTCTGCCTTTTTGTGAGCCACTTTGCGCTGCTGTGTGCAAGCAACTAGGGGAAACAAGGGCTGCCACCCGAGCTAACACGAGATGGATTTGTATCCTATCGGGTGATTGCACCATACATGCAACGAGCTTCCGTATCAAAGATTGCGTCCTCCGTTGCCCTACTCTCGAGTCTTGCGAGTTGTCCCGGCGCGGATCGAGTCGCCGACCGCAAGCCGCGACGCCCTCCCAAGACACCAACGGGAGTACAGACATTGCGATTCCTGTGATCTTGAATGCAATCCAACGGAACACTGTAGCTCATACTGCGGTGGTTCTTGTTCCATATGAAGCACATACCTCTGTCCACGGAACCAACTTCTTGCTGGACGGCGTTTGCTCCAACATCCCCGGCTAGCCCAGGTGTAGTCTTGATTTCAAACCTAGCCCCAGAACTCTGTTGGTACTTCACCAGAAAGATGTGTTACTGTCAATTGCAGCATTGTTAGCCTGTTCAAACTTCCAATCTCAGTTGGGATAGTTCCTCTGAGTTCCAATTGCCGATTCAATGCAAGAACTTGTAGACTTTTCCCCAGTAAGGATATTTCATGTGCGGAAAGGGTGGATATCCAGGGTGGAACAGTAATGGTGGAGAGAGGTCGGTGGTGGTCCTTCCTACATAGAAGCTCCTAGAATGGGTTTTAAAAAGCAGCCATTTACGCTTTGGTCCCACAACAAAATGGGTTACTACAGCTACAGGTTGGAATCTATGGAATTGAAACCTCTTCGTTCCGGACTTGAAAGGGTGAACACACTGGAACCACACTGGTTGCAACAGCTGACAACACAAGGTGCTTCTTTAAAAGAAGTGTTATCGGTAGTTTAGTCTGCAGGACATGGATCACAGTCACATCCACAGAGCAGAGTTCCCTGGCATACTGGAGTTTCACTCTTTTGCTGAACCCACACTCCACCAAAGATCCCCGACATTGTTTGCTGGTGCATTTTGCCACACAGTTTTTCAGGAATGCTACCCCATAATGATGTGTTTGTCACTACCAAGCTTGTCAAGTTTTCCAACTGAAGCAGTTCTGTAGGAAGTGTGCCCGAAAGGTTAGTATTCTGAATTTCCAGCTTCTTCAGGCTTGACAGCAGGCCAACTTCGGTTGGGACTGTGCCAGAGAACTGATTGTCCCGGAGGGACAACTGTCGCAACTGTGTGAGATGTGAAAAGAGGCTCAATGGGAGCTTGCCCTCTAGATTGTTGGAACCAAGAAATAAATGAACCATATCTGAAAGGACAAAGAGCAGGGAGTGAGTTGTCCTGAACAGAATGAGCAGACTGGAAGAAAAGAAGTATGTTTAAGGACTTGACTCACTTGTCAACTTGAACAACAGCTGTGGAAAAGTCCCAGATATGGTATTATTTTCCAGGTCCAGCGTATGCTAAAAACAAGTGGGCATCCTCTTATGAGTCCAATGGAGGCAAGGATATGTTGTGCCGTCATTGCCTTGCATTACTCACCAGCAATACCAAATCCACAAAGGTGCTTGGTATTGTGCCAGAGATATTCCAGCGGTTCAAAGACAGAAAAGTTAGGTTAGGCAATTTGCCAAGATGAGCTGTTGGAGGCAGCAATCGGCACATGTTAGAGCCAGTAAACACAATCACTCAAGGCAAACTTGAAGAAATTCAACGCACATGGAATTGGCATCTTGTCCCCGCTTGCTCTTTGAACGAGCGTAATTAATCGCAGCTGTTGAAAATTCTCTGCAATTTCGGAAAGAACAAACTCCGTGTTCAGTTTAGGACATTCAAACACGTCTAGGATTTCTAGCTTGTGCCATTGGTAGAATTCGGTAGGAAGGGACCCTGAATGTTTTCAAAAGAAAAGCAGAGCCTCAAATGTCAGATGTCATCTAATTACAGCAGTGCTCCGGAGACGAGATTTGGAACACAGACCTGTTAGCTCTGCCTCGGACAATCTGAAAATTGTCAGGTTGTACAACTTGCCAAGCTCAGAAGGAAGAGACCCCAATAAATTGTTTCCGCTGAGGCTGAGTTGCCCAAGATTCATCAGAAGACCGAGCTCTCTCGGAATTGTGCCAGAAATGCCTGTTGCTCCCAATTCCAGCTCAGTCAATTGTGTCAGCTCTCCAAGCTCTGTTGGTATAGACCCCCTAAGTTGCTGTTGCCGACTCAGTATCAAATGTTGCAAGCTCTTGCCAAGAAAAGATATCTCAGGTGGGATTGTTCCCTCCATGTTATTGGCGATTGCAAAGGCTAGTGCCTTGATCTCTCCCATCTCATTACAGCAGAGATCTGGAGAGAAAGTTTTATTCCAGAATAGTTGTTCCCAGTCGCATTCATTTGTCTCCCAATCCAACCATCCATGACGTTTCACCCAATAATCCCCTCTGGTAGAAAAGTAGAATGTGGCCAGAGCAAACCTTTGTGTCAGTCTCCAATTTGGAAGATTCTGCAGAGAGGATGTTTTATTGTTGCTGTTGTTGATGCTGTTGACCATCCACTGATAGGCATTGAATTGAGGAGACTGTGCTCGTTCCATAGCTGATAGAGTATAGTCGGGTAGATTGAGTGAACCCAAAAGGGAAGTGGGTTCCAGTGTTGAAGTTGCAGTTTTTTCACCGGGATTTGTGGAAATTTGACTTGCTCCATTCTGATGTGGTGACTGATTGTTGTTTCCTTGTTCTCTGGACACAACCAAGAATATCACAAGAACAACTGATACAACAAGAAGAGCCACATTAATCTCGACTGAGAGTGAACAAAGCAGCATTTTCCTCCAATGTTTCTTTCTTGCTCTCTGGTTGGTTGGTATTATGGGATCTGCATTGGGTAACAGGCCTATCTGCTGATCATCATCAATAGGATTGGCAATGATATCCTCAGTCTGTTCTTGATCCCAATTGTCCAGGTCTTCGTCGTCGTCACTTGACACACCAGTATTTGGATGATGATTCTCCTCCGTGTCATTATTAGCAAGAAAAGGACCATCAATGGCATAGGCTCCAGGTATCCATTGTAGTTGTCTACAAGAATGTCCAGGTTGTCTTCTTAGAATGGTTCTGTCGTGGTGGTGGTTGTCGCTCTCCTTTTCGGCAACTTCTACCAGCTCCAAGTCCCCAGCTGACTCATGGCATGCAGCAGCAGCGTCAAGAGTTCTTTCTCTGACAATTTTCATACTCTCAGAGCCACACGTGGTGGTTGGAGGAAGAGGAGGAGCAAGGGCAGCAACAGTGGCAGTAGGACTACTGCAAGTAGGAGGAGTAGAAGCAGAATAGCTTGAGGGAGCGGTATCGGAGGCAGCGGATGTTTCTTCCTCTTCTTGGCAGTTTTCCGCACTGCCTTGCTGCAACCTCCATTCCACAATCTTGAGAAGATCAACATCTTCATTGTCGCTGTTGTTGTTGGGAGACATGGTGGTAGATCTTGTGATACAACAGGGAGGCGTACGGCGCTATGTATGCGCTTCTATGCTGGCATGGTCGGTCGGAGTCGTCGTGTTGCGCAGAGTGCCACAAGGAGTTAACCCTAGTATAGGTGCTCCACCGAACAGGGGTTAATGCTGCTGGCCACTGTCGCACTTCCATCACAACGTCCTCGTCCTCATTCATTCATCTTCTTCATCGAGCAAACTACAGTACCGTACCAGGTAGCATTGATAGTATTGATAGACCATGATGCTGTCAGGTTCCTCCAGAGCTCCAGCCCTTGCCCGGCTCACTATCAGCCGACGACTTGCAAGATCCGCCGTGTCCACATCGCGTCGGTTGCATTCCCACCAGAAATGTTCCTTTGCAACGCCTAATCGTCCCACACAGTCTCATCATCGTTGGTTGAGTACTACAACTACCAGTACAAGTACAACAACAACAGACGCCGCTCCAGTGCGTGATTTTTTCTTGGACAATTTGGGCAAAATCTTTTTGAGTATCATTGGCGTGATTATTGCCTCGCTAATCCGATCGCATTTTGGCACCAAGAATTTGACGGCCATTCGGGATGAATTGGAAGAAACGGCCGCGTTGGATCCCAAAGAAATTGACGATCTCCGCATGGCCAATCGCGAATTGTCGCCGGATCTGTTTCGACTTATTTTGCAGGAATTGAATGGCAATAGTAATAGTAGTGGCAGTGGTCAAAGAAGGATGACCTACGAGGAATTTGTCCAGCAAGTCCGAACGATTTTGATGCGCGAAAAAGGAGAAACTTGTACCATTGGATTGGGATACTTGCTCGATCGAGTCGTCATTGCGGCATTGCAGCAGCAACAGACTACGACGAACAACACGCAAGAAGAATCGCTCACTACTACTTCTACAGATGATTCCTCGATGCAGGACTTGACCATGCCGTTGCCGTTTTGGATGACGGTACTCTCTCTGGCGTTGCACGGTCCGGTGCCCGATCGAATTCGAGTCCTCTACGAAGTCCTCCAGTCCATGCCACCACAAGAAGAAGACGCCACCAATAGTATGTCCATGATGACAATGAACGACGACGACCACAACGACAATAACTCGCCAACAACACCCGTCACATTGGACAAGGTCGTGACCATGGTGGGATATCTACAGGATACCTGTCAACTCGTGCCGGACAAACAAGTCGTTCCTATTGTGGAGGACAAGTACCCCGTACAACAACATCGACGTGGAACGCCCCGAGAATTGGTCGCCTGGGAGGCTGCCGCCGATGCGGCTGCCAAGGATGATGTCTTGGATATTGATGCCTTTGCCGATGTACTACGAAGCAAATCGGTCTGTGCGTGGGGAGAATGCTACTTTAAAAAGAAATATGTGCCGTAAACAGTAATCATCCAAAAAGACAAGGCAATAGTACTATGCTGGATTCGATTCGAATCAATTCGTTGTAACGATAATACTGTATGTGTGCATGTGCAGAGATCGGGTTCGTGAGGGGAGCTCTACTTGTCATCATCATCCGTGGTGGAGAAGCTGGTGATGACACTCGAAAGATCTTCTGTATTCAAACTCATGGTGCCGTCCACTTCGTCCGAAGCATTCGTGGCAGCAAAGGTGAACCCAATGCTGCACAAGGCGGAGTTATAGGTGCCGTACAGTCCTACCAATGCCGAATGTTGGCCGTGCGGGCCTTCAAAGGTCTTGGTTTCGCTGGATGACACTGGGATGCCATACACGGGTGAGATCCTTCCCGAAGCCATGTGGAACTGCACTGCAGTGACAAGTCGGTGATCGGCCCAAACAACCACCTTGGTGATGGGATCGTTTGGCTTGACATCCATCGTAAATGTCTTGTTGCCACCTTCGGCCTTATGAGCGTCTTGTGCATGATAGATCACGGCTGCTTGGTGAGGATTGTCATCACCACTGTTATTGAATTCCAAAACAATTCGTTTCATGACAGAACCGTACTCCCAGTAGTACTTTCCACACTCGACATAAACCTTTTTGACACCCGAGAGGTTGCACCCCGAGTCAAACTGATATCCGTTGTCGGCGGCGCCACAGGGGGGCAACTTGGTAAAGGCAAGCTTGCTGCTGCCACCGGATGGTGCAGCATGGGGTGTACGGGTAACGACAACTCCTGTATTGTACATCATCTTGGTGGAACCTTCCAACTTCATATTGCTAGCTACTACGTAGTAGTTGAGTGATGGTCTGCCAGTGAACTGGAGTTTTATGCATCGAAGGAAGGAAGGCAAACAAAGATTCCGGTTTTTCAGGAACGAGGAGCTCAACCAGCCACATACATGTACACGACTACAAGTACACCAGTAATAGTACAAATTAAACTTGGCATTACTACTCGTGTACTAGTAACCGAAATTTACTTTGTTTTCAACTCTATAGTTGCTTGAGTGCATGGACAGGCATGTCAACAGCAACGGAGAGCTGCGGAAGAGCACGGCTCCTCCCCACCACACCGTTTACTCGTCATTCTGGGGTTTGGTAGTGACTCGGCGCCTCTTGCTTGATCCTGTGGCCGGGGCACTCTTCGTGGCAAATGTGAATCCAAGGGTACGAATAATCTGATCGAATGTACCATACACACCAACGAGTTTGGAGGCACTACTAGGTCCTTTGATCACCTTCATTTCACTTTCTGGTACTTTGATCCCAAACAATGGGGAGGTGTTTCCAGAAGCAGTATGGAATTGCATTGCATTGATAGCCACAGAATCAACCCAGACGACAACCTTAACAATTGGATCATTTGGAAGCACAACAAATTTAATGGCGGATTTGCTACCGGTACTGTAAACGTCTGAACCAAGAACGCAGTACATTGCAGCCTTGCCGGTGTGGTTTTGGTTGAATGATAAGTAGACTCGTTGGATGACAGATCTGTACCTGTGGCTGGAATCTTCATAGTGCTCATCACATTTAATGTGTACTTCTGTGACTCCAGAGAGATTGCACCCAGAGTCAAACTCATGACCATTACATGTAGCATGGCCACAGGTGGCCGCCTTTGTCACCGTTACCTTGGTGGCTGCATCGGTTTGTGTAGCAGAAGCCATTTCCGTCGTCTTTGGATTGCATTCCAACTTCCCAAACCTTCATTGTGGCAGTAAAAAGGGTTGCAGGATCAGCCGCTCGAGAATGGAGCCAATCAGAGCAGCAACCGAAAATTCCAGGCCGGTACAGTTCCCTTGTATGGGCACATGCAGGTACACCGTGGCAGGCTAAAGAGCCTGCACCAGCCGACGAGAACGTGAACCGTTACCTTGGTGGCTGCTTCCGTTTGCGTATTGCCGTTGTGTCTGAAGCATTCCTGGCCAGCGGCTAGCTTCCATGAGCTTGACTATACAAGAGTTTGACTGCATTGTGCCCTTTTCTTCAACCACTGAACGCCAACAAAGCAGTCTGAGCTACCAAGTCACTCGTGCCTGTAACTAGACCCTGTACACCCCACAAGTGTTCTTTGGCTCACCGTTGCAGTAGGATACCTCGAACAGCTTCCACCTCGGCCAAGGCTTCCCAGACAGCATTGGGCACTTTCGTTTTTGTTGAGTTCGTTCCTCCATTCTGAAAGGAATTCACGGCTTGAAACTGCTGCTGTTGGCCGGGTGTTCGGGCAACGGACATGACGAAGTCTTGCAGTACGGCACAGCTGTTTCCCAATCGGAATGCCAA